>JAJHSJ010000011.1:55004257-55119538 GCA_021015155.1 Magnolia officinalis
GGATCCTAGGATCGGAACCTGGTATATGGGTGCCAAGAGCCAAGAATGGGGTACTACGAGGCTGTCGGCGCCGGATTCGGCGATCAAAATTTTGTGAGCCTAGTTTCCAAGTTTGGGGCACCATTTCATGTACAGATGGATCTATTCATGATGCTATCAGTGCAAGAATTGAAAAAACTAAAGGACTGGTATGAAGCGAACAAGAACACGACAGCAACTTGTTGGTTCATACCATATGGGTGCAGGATGCCTGGGTTGATAGCGTGGTAAGCATTAGTAATTCTGATGTTATATGCATTAATTTACATATATTTATTTATTATATTAATTTATGGCTAAATCATACTATCCCATTGATTAGGCTTTCGACAAATATATTGATCTCCTTGAGAAAAGGCAGTTTGACATGTCAATAGTATATCCTGAGGATTGCAAGTTTTGTCCCACGTATTTTACGGTAACTGTTTAATTCAAACAATCTTAATCTGTTTTTCTTTTTTATTTTCTTACTTGTATTGATCTTTGATCATGTTTGTAACAGCAATGCCTTGAGGGGTGTTTGCTGATTTTGATCACATACCAGGACTCCAAATCAGCGTCAAAATGTGCATCGTTAATAGGCGAGATGAGCACGGCCTACGCAATTGCTAAGCAGCGGGATAAACCATACACCAAGGCGATTTAGGGTTATAAACGGGTAATGCATTCGTCACAAAACATCAACTCTGGCTATAATGTGTTCTCTCATATTTTAACTAATATAATATTTTTTGTATCATAGACAGGTGTATGTGCCTGTGAACCATGATAATTCGCATTGGTTCTTGATGATCATCTATCCTAAAGAAAGAGAGATCATTATTGTGGATAGTTTATACACAAATGCATTATTAAAGTACAAGCAGAATATTAAGAAGATGACCGAGGCACTCCCCATTATTTTCCATGCCACTGGAGATAGCACTGCGCTTGAAGGGAAGAAGTGGACCATCAAAGTTGATGAATCGGCGTCGAAGCAAGACAATGGTTATGACTGCGGCATATTCATAATGAAATTCATCGATATATTGTGTAGTAATCTCACTTTGGCGAGAACAAACATGCAAAAATTCACCACAGATTGGAGGAAGTCAATAGCATATAATTGCTTGTCTGTAAACCTTAGATGATATTTGTCAGGGGCATGAGAGGAATTTTTGTGAAATGTTGTATTATATACATTATTTGATATATCTTGTACCATTTTAACTGAATAAAATTTATAATCAATAAATATTTATTACCTGTAATTGTTCCCCACTCATGTAGCATTTCAATAGTATATTTCACATTCGCCCCGCTCAATTTCATGTTTACCTTGCTCATATTTCAGTTTGCTCCGCTAAATTTCATGTTTGCCCCGCTCAATTTCATGTTTACCTCGCTCAAATTTCATGTTTGCCCTGCTCAATTTCAAGTTTGCCCCGCTCAAATTTCAGTTTGCCCCGCTGAATTTCATGTTGGATTTGAAGAAGAACTCACGAAAATTGAGACAAGCCCAAGTCGATGACAATTGATCGACAACTCGTTCAATTTCATGTGACGTTCAGTCAATTCCATGTTAGGATCGGTGAATTTCATGTCAGGCTCGTACAATTTCAGTTGTTAGGCTTAGTCAATTTTATGCGTTGATCGTTCAAATTCATGTGAAACTAGCTCAATTCCATTTGAAGCTCACTCAAGTTCATGTTAGGGCTCATTGAATTTCATGCTAGGCTCGCTCTATTTAATGTTCGCCTAGCTCAATTTCGTGTTAGGCTCACTTTATTTCCTTTTTATTTACGTAGCTGAATTTCATGTTTGCTCGCCGAATTTCTAGTTTGCATCGCTGAATTTCTAGTTTTTCTCGTGCAATTTCTAGTTTGCCTTGCTCAATTTCTAGTTTGCCTCACTCAATGTCATGTTTGCCCTGCTGAATTTCATGTTTGCCCCGCTCAATTTCCAGTTTCCCCTGCTGAATTTCATGTTTGCCCCGCTCAAATTTCAGTTTCCCTCGCTGGATTTCTAGTTTGCCCCGCTTAAATTCTAGTTTGCCCCACTCAATTTCATGTTTAGCCCACTCAATTTCAAGTTTGCCCCACTCAATTTCATGTTTGCCCCGCTGAATTTCTAGTTTGCCCCGCTCAATTTCATGTTTACCCCGCTCAATTTCAAGTTAGCCCCACTCAATTTCATGTTTGCCCTGCTCAATTCAGTAAGCTAAGTTAGAGAAGCTATTATCGAATGATGGCAGATGAAACTCATCGACATTTCACTAACCAGATCTCTTCTCTCGTGACTACGTATTAGCAGGTAATCCCTTTGCATGTTGTTGGACGAGTCTCCTTTTTAACCTGAACTTGTGGGAGTCTTAAAGTCAAAACATGTGCAAATTGCATGGTCCTTTATGTGAGTGACTTCTTATGATACATCCTATACAGTGTGTGACTAGAATAACATACTAGACGACTTTATCAACTGATGAAGAGCTATTTACCCATGTTGGGCACAATTACAATACACAAAATGTTGAAATGGGATTAATATTTTCCATGCTATATGTAGAACACTTTGAGTTTAACCTTGGGGCCTTAGTTGTAACAGTTTTATACTAATTTTTTGTTAGCATCTACTAGTTTTTCACGTATCTACCAATCTGGGGCTTAGTTGTAGCAATTTGATACTAATTTAGTCTTGATGTTGTAATCGACATGTGAAACTGATGATAAAAGACCACTACATGAGAGGAGAGACTATTTGTAACAAAAAAAAAAAAAAAAAACCTCAAAAAAAATAAAATCGTAAAAAGTGCTCCTCAATAATATCGATCTACCTTTGATATTATCGACTCAAGTTATCGATATTATCGATTTACCATCAATATCATCGATAACTAAAGTCATTTTGTCCAAAAGCTATAAGATCTGGAAGCTAATATCGAAGTATATCGACCATATATCGATGCTATCGAAAGACAATATCTCAATATTATTGACAATGGTTCGATAAATTGAAGATATAGCTAAAAATGTCTAGTAACAAAATCGAAAAAATGGATGAATTGTCGATATTATCGAGCAGCGTTCGATAATATCGATATTCAAATCTCGAAATATCGAGACATACTCAATAATATCGAGTAAGGACATACTCAAATATGAAAAAGTTGTTCATCGATATAATTGATCTATCGTCGATTATATCGAGCATAAGTCATCGACAATATCGAGCACTGATCAATAATATCGATAACTAGCTCATTTTGGTCGAGAGAGGTACTTGGAATAGCTCGTATTGATGTATATTGACGATCTTTCAATATTATCGAAAGGTAAAAATCGATAATATCGATCACTAATCGATAATATCGAAATACAACAAAAAATCATCCAGCAGCTAAATCAGAAAAATTGATGAAATCTCGATATTATCGAGTTATTCTCAATAATATCGAGATTCAAATCTCGATATATCGAGCATTGCTCAATAAAATCGTCTCATACACTCAATCTCAGAGGGAAAAAACGTCTCCTATATTATCGAGAAGTGTTTGATATTATCGAACATGTCTTCGATAATATTGAATAATGTTCGATAATATCGAACAAGGCTGGGTTTTCATGCGTTTGCTGTTTTCTTCTCCACTTTGCATTGCTTCTTCTCTCAAGCCCTCCTCTCAAGCCCTTCTTCAAAGCCCCTCTTCCAAGCCATTTGGAGTATCGGAGGCCATCTTCTAAGCCCTTCCTCACAGTATTTGTATTGTTTGGGTAAGATTCTCATTATATATTCGTGATTCTCTCATACATTTTGGTAGTGTGCTACAACCGATTTTGGGTTTTGCAGATCTTTCTTACTTTATCACTCCTTAATCCATCCAAACAATCATAATGCTGAAAGAGAAAGAGAAAAAGACTGCGGTTGGAGAGTCCTCGAAGGGAAATCGAACTAAACTCCGATTAAGACCTATATCGGAATGGGCGGACGAACCAACTTCCCCGACTGAATCACCTGCTAGACAAGTTCATACTCAATGGAGTGCTCCCACTCAGGCTCTTCCTCCACCTGTTCAACCAGAGGTATTGATCCCACAGGTTCCTCCTCCTATTGAGAACCTGTATGACAAATTTCATGATAGAAAAATGGTGTACGAGAAAAAAAGAACGATTGCGAGTGCATCCGAACATTTGGGATACTTGAAATTTTAGAGAAAGTTGGTTGAAGTAACGTCCTAGATTTTGGAGGGACAGTTAGAAATGAACAAGTGATTAGATTTCTGTCCTATTGTCACTCACCGGTGTTACACCCTGCTTCTTTTACAGTCACCATTGGAGAGACCTCCACTACCATTACTCCTGGGGTAGTTGCCTCGCTTATAGGGATTTCAGCCATATTTCGAGGGTTAACTGATCACGACATTAATTCCGTAGATGTACGGATGCAAATCACCAAGTATTTCTGTAAGGGACAGAATGTGCCATGGTATCAGGGTAATGCATTGAAGCATCAAATATGGAAGACAAGTACAAGGTGCTCCACAATATCTTCTACCTGAATGTTTATCCGAGGGGAATAAATAAGTCTGACATTACCCCGTATATGTTAGATATTCTCTACAGCATCTGTGAGGGTATTCATTTGTGTCTTCCCAGCATCATGGTTCACCTCATTGCCAACTGCATTCACAATACGAGATGCACATACATTCCATTCCCATACCTATTATGTATACTCTCTCGTCATGTTGGCCTGATGCCCACCACTGATCGACCCAGGCCCGTTCACATGTTTTCAAAAAACAATATTAGGCGCATGAAGCTGGGGACGAAAAGGGCATCAGTATCAAGAGCGCGCAGTGAAGATTTTGAGGAAGAAACAGAAGCAAAGGCAGTGGAGACAGAGGCAGCTGAGATGGATGCAGCTGAGACAGAAGCAGCCGACATCGACTATCCTATAGAAGGAGAGCAACGTGAGGTGCCACGAACCTCATATAGTCATACCAGTCGGCGGACGCCATACCGTGATCGTAGGGAATCCATTCTTTTACAAATGGATGAGCAGGGCAGATGACTTACACGACTAGAGCGGCTTTCTGAAGCTATCCAGAAGAGTTTGGAGCGGGTGGAGCAGAAGATTCAGACCCTTATCGTCATAATCACCTGCCAGCGTGATGATGTCACTTCGCCAGAGGGGGGTCCATCCAGCTACCCAATAAAGGACTTGTGCTTGGTAACGAATGTTCGCTTGCGCATCAAATATCTTTTTGGGATGCTAAGCCAGACTGATCTTATTTTGGAATTGTTTCATTAGGTAATGACATGAATATTATTTTGACTGATGATTTTACTACCCAAACTTGGGGTAGTCATTTTGGTTACAGTATGTGGTTTTATGATGATTTGTTTTGATGCACTTCATGTTATTTTGCATGTTCTCATTTATCCCACTACTGAGTTTGGAAATCCCTCTCTATTTTATTAATTTGCAGTGAGAAGATTATGTTGATAACAGGGTTCGAATTATCTTCGATATTATCGAAATATCTCCGATATTATCTTTATCTCTAGCTCAATTTGTTCAATTTGTATCGTGTTCAATTTGTCGTTGATAATATCTCGATCTTATCGGTATCGCAGCATGTGCGATATTGAAACCACAATCTTTCATTTTCCTTCCAATTGTTGATGGATTCCTTGCTAAAATATCACGTGTTGTTGATATTTTGTAATATCGATGCATGTTTGGATGGAAGGTTGGATGGTTAAATAGGTAGGAATGGATGGTTCCACTAATTTCTTACAAGTGTGCATGCTTTTAAGGCTCCAATAAATGAAAATTTGTGATGTATGTATTCTTATTTTGCAATTTTTTATTTCTAAATATACAAATATGTACATATTAACATCTCATGAAGTTTCACAGTAAGTTCCACAGTTTTCCCCATGTTTTCCTGCATTTCCGGTTATCAGCGATATTATCGGTGATATCAATATTGTCTCTGCATTCCTGGCCACCCAAAATGTCCAGCGATACCGATTTTTGAACACTGGTTTGTAATAGTAAGTTAGCACCCTACACTTTATCTGTTTCTAACTGTTTTGAATTTTGTATTAACAAACCAGGCTTGCTATACGTTTAAGCAACAAGCACGAGATAATATACTTATATAACTAACATGTTGCTAGTTGCTTCGTTAGGACTTTTCATACATGACATCTGCTTTTGTTAATAGACATTCAGCGGAGCAAACTGGAAATTGAGTGAGGCAAGTATGAAAATGAGAGAGAGAAACTAGAAATTCAGTGGGGCAAGCATGAAAATGAGCGAGGCAAGTAGAAAGTTGATTTCATAATCCACTAAAATTTAATTACAAAGCATGTATCATACAAAATACTATTTATCATACATCGGGTATAGGAAACTTACACTTCCGGTGATTATGCCCTGTTTGTTTACATCGACCACATTTTATTGTTTTCTTTTCCTCTCCATGCGAGAAAATTCTTAGCTTTTTTTGGTCTTCCAGACGACCTCCTTTGTCTCAGGGGTTTAATCTGCACACAATACTCCTTGAAGGCCGCTGAAATCTCTCATTCGCTCTTGTCACGTACTGGGTATACCGATTCGTTATACGTGGTCAGGTAATTTTACGTCATGTAGAATGAGGAGCAGTATGAGTAATGAGAAAGATTATAGTTTAAACATGCTGACAGGACATGCATATAAGGGTATCCCTTCACGTCAAACTCGCGACATGTACACGTGAACTCAATGAGCTTGACTGTATCATTATAATCTCCCACAAAAGAGTACTCATCTCAAGAAATTGCGGCACAACGAACATCTCGCGCCTTCTGCACAAGATTCTTTAACTGTTCCTCCGCCCATGGTGTTAACGGACCTACAAACGATGATGCAGATTCTCTTCTCTTGTAAAATAATTCCTGTATCTTAAATCTTACCGCCTCTATTAATTTAGTAACGGGTTAGCATGCTTCTTTGAAGAGAGCATTAACACACTCGGATATGTTTGTAATGACCAAGTTGAATATTTTTTCTGAAAATTTTGAAGTTGCCCATCTCTCCTACCCGATTTCTCTCAGCCATACATGTACTGGGGGGTTGGCCATTTCGATATCATGCATTAACTTATCGAATTCATCCCTCTTACATGTCTTCACAGCCCTCCAATAGTACATCTCCAACGACTTGTCTTTAAAAGTGTCCACCAAGTTTCTATAGATATGATACGCGCAGTAGCCAGATCGCATGTGGGAAGACTTGGGGAATCTCTTTCATTAAACCTTTATGTCGATCGGATATAATCACAAGACCCAAAAGAGACCCTAACGTATGGTTAAAGTAGGTAAGGAACCAATTCCAGTTGTTGCTATTCTCTGATTCTCCGATGCTAAACACAACTGGAAAAATATGATTATCCACATCTAAAGTCGTGGTAATGAATAGCACACCATTGTATTTGCCCTTTAAGTGTGTCCCATCAATGGCCAATACCCTCCTCATGAATTTTGAAAACTTCGAATACATTGTCCAAGCATTACGAAACACCTCTCGAACCTTTTAGTCTCTTGGTTAACAACCGTGGCAGTCACCGTCCCCGGGTTGGCCATCTTCAACTCATGCAAATACAATAGGAGTTGATTGTAGGATTCTTCATAAAACCCCATGACACGATTTATTGCAAGCTCCTTAGCTTTATATGCCTTCTTATAACTGATAAGAATATTATATTTTTCTTGCATAGCGAAGATAATATCACGTGGCCTCAACCCTACGCGTTGATCGATGCAGCTAACAACTAGATTACACACTAACTTACTGCTTGCTTGTCGGTGATCGATCTTCATCCATGACATGCCGCACGTGTGTTTTGACGTATAAGTCCGTATCTTGAATATCCTCCGCATCATTCACTTGAGATGCATGAACCCTCCATCACATGTATCTGCGAAGCACGCCACGGTGAATCTCGTAAAATTTGAGTACAAAACCCTATACTGGAAGTTATTGTGAATTGCAAATTGGCTCAAAACATACTGGCACCAACTTTTGTCCTTAAACGTTTGCCCTATGGCTATTTCCACCTGTTCACCCAACGAATTGTATATTCCAGCATTTCTGCATTGGTGAATTTGCATCTTCGAACGGCACGGGAACTCGACGAGTGATGAAGTTTGATGTTTCGGGAAGTTCTAGAAGCGGAATGTGGCTTACACGTACAGATCGGGTGGTGGATGATGATGACAGATCTGCTGTTGTTGCTAAAGGCGGTGCCATGTATTCATAAATGAGGTCAAGGTCACGTGCACCGCTGACTTGGCTACTCACAAAGTTTGATGTTTGAGGCGGCTTGGGCAGTTGATCATTTTTTACTCCCACTTGTAATGGAAATGGATTATATTCAAATTCCAAGTCATGCTCCACAGCCACATTGTCCACGTGTGTTGTCCTATTAATGTGTTGTATTGTCTCGATGACCAGCGGGATGAATTTTTCCGAATGCTCCAACTGTGTTTCCAAGAACTCTCTCACGTCATCGTCATCTTCGATTTCGGTTGGAGGGATTAATTCATTGGAGCAATGATACAATACTTTCATCCTAATATCACAATATGTTGGTTTACTCTTAATAATCCTGTAAATTATGCATAGAAGCTCATCGTACGTAGTCTCGACACATAGCGTAATAGTTTTTAAACTTCCACTCCTGTCCATCCATCGCTTGTTTTCACATTCTAACTCCCCGCCATAACAACAGATGATATGATTCTCGTAGCCATTATCTGAAAACCAATACAATGACAAATTATCAATGAATCGTTAAACAATGGAAGCTTGCCATAAGACAAAACTCAATTAAATAATAGAGGACCGAGAACTCACTTTCCATTATAGATGAAGATAATACAAAGCTTAAGGAAATAAAGAGTAAGCAATGCGTTAAAATTTCAAGTAAACAAGCAGAGCTTATATGGATTAGGCCTTTAAAAGTACGAATGATTTCATGTGATGTTTTATTAAATTGAGCGAGGCTATCTATCATAACATTGAGCGAGACAAGCATGAAAATTGAGCGAGGCAAAGTAGAAATTGATCGAGGAAAGCATGAAAAGTCAGCAAGGCAAACTAGAAATTAAGCAAGGGAAGTATGAAAATTCAGCGAGGCAAACATTAAATTGAGCGAGGCAAACAAAAAATTCAGCGGGGCAAACTAGAAATTGAGCGGGGCAAACTGAAAATTGAGCAGGGCAAACTAGAAATTGAGCGGGGCAAATTGAAAATTGAGCGGGGCAAACATGAAATTGAGCGGGGCAAACATGAAATTCAACGGGGCAAACTAGAATTGAGCAGGGCAAACATGAAATTCAACGGGGCAAACTGGAATTTGAGTGGGAAAAACTGGAAATTGAGCGGGGCAAACTGAAAATTGAGCGGGGCAAACATGAATTTGAGCGGGGCAAACTAGAATTTGAGCGGGACAAACTGAAAATTGAGCGGGGCAAATATGAAATTGAGCGAGGCAAACTGGAAATTCAACGGGGCAAACTAGAAATTGAGCGGGGCAAACATGAAATTGAGCGGGGCAAACTGGAAATTGAGTTGGACAAACTAGAATTCGAGCGGGGCAAACTGTAAATTGAGCAGGGCAAACTGGAAATTGAGCGGGGCAAACTGGAAATTCAGTGGGGCAAACTGGAATTTGAGCAAGGCAAACATGAAATTGAGCGGGGCAAACTGGAAATTAAGCGGGGCAAACTAGAAATTCAGCGGGGCAAACTGAAATTTGAGCGGGGCAAACATGAAATTTAGTGGGGCAAACATGAAATTGAGCGGGCCAAACGTGAAATTTAGCGGGGCAAACATGAAATTGAGTGGAGCAAACTGAAAAAGAGCGAGCCTAGCATGTAATTGAACTGGGCAAACATTAAATAGAGGGATCCTAGCATGAAATTGAGCTAGGCAAACATGAAATTGAACGATCCTAGCATGAAATAGAGCGAGCTTAGCATGAATTGAGCTGGGCAAACATTAAATTGAGCGATCCTAACATGAAATTGAGTGAGCCCTAACATAAAATTGAGTGAGCTTCAAATAGAATTGAGTAAGTTTCACATGAATTTGAACGATCAACACATAAAATTGATTGAGCCTAACAAATGAAATTGTACGAGCCTGACATGAAATTCATCGATCCTAACATAGAATTGACCGAATTTCACATGAAATTGAACAAGTAGTCGATCAATTGTCATTGACTTGGGCTCATCTCAATTTTCTTAAGATCTTCTTCAAATTCAAGCGTGTAATGACTAAGTTTGATCAAGCACCCTCGGTGAATTGCTAGCTGAATTTTCACAGGTAGTCAGTGAATTGTTATTGCATTGTCATTCAATACTAAAAAGGGAAGTAACTATAAACCCCACTAGTTTTTTTTTTAAAAATAGATCTGTACCTTCAACAACCATACTACCGGTCAAATGCAAGTTGAGGAATGGTGCTTTGGGGTAAGGGAATATTTTGAACCTTTTCAAAAATTGTAGCTACAACCAGTTTAGAGAATTTCATATAACCCTAACAAAAATGGAAAATGACAAATGTAGAATGATAATATCTAAATGATAAATGAAGATTTTAGTAAGAAAAATGGGAAGAAAAACGTGTGTGCTTATGTTTTTCATTGCAATGGAGTAACAAAGGTTGGACGCGTTGGTTATCCGTTAAAGAGAGGTGAAGTAGCATCAGTGAAGAGTAGGGGTGTTTTCGTACTCAAATGTTTGCAATGTCTAAATTGGGAAGGTAAGGTTTAGATCCTTTATAAAAGACGCTGGATAAAAGGTGGGGGTGTACAGTGATAATTTTCTCATTTATCCGTCGCGCCAATCCTGGTAGCTTACGCATCTTCCCTATCTATCTTAAAATGTGCGATCCGGTGGTCCCATTGCCACCCTAATCTAACTTTGGTACCGTGAATAAAATGGTATATGAGTCACATCCAAACTGTCCATGAGAAGAATCTCCTCAAGATAACCCTCAGATCAGAAAAGAAACTCGATCCAAAACTCTGGTGGGCCACAGAACATAGTACAAGATGGGAGGGGACGGCCGCCCTCTATTTTCTTCGGGCTTATCTGAGTGGCCGAAAAGCATGATTCTCAAATTGATCTTCCTCCATGACAGATGAAACGTATGGACGGTCTGGATTTCTTATAATCAACATGATGGGCGCCGACGTTATTCAACGGTGAAAGTTCCTTCTGAAATTGTCCCTTGTTCTGTGGGGTCTACAAGAGTTTTATTTTGGGCTGAATCTTTTCGATCTTAATTAATATTTGAGGAGAAGAATAAGATGGACGGGTGTGATGTCGTGAATACATAACGTGGTCCCACATTTTGCGCGATACCACCGTAACGTACGGTGGTAACTGTACCACCGGAAGGCGCCCCACCTTAAAAGCGAACGCGGAGGATACAATTTCTCCGCTTTTTCTTTCCCCAAAGGAGAAGCCAAGCCTCTGGATTTTTAGCTCCCTTCTCTTTCCTTCGATCCTACGAAGGAACCCTCTCTCTCTCTCTCTCTCTCTCTCTCTCTCTCTCTCTCCTTGAATTTTCGAAGATGCGCCGTTCATCCACCAGAAAAAGCGGGCCACCTAACCCCACCGTCCATTCCTCCGCCGTCGATCTCTTCCGCTCTGGTAATCCATCCATCTCCCAATCCAACTCCATCTTCTCTTCTTTAATTCCATGCTTCTTTCCATCAATACATCCTCTTCCAAGGTTACCATCGTAAATTTGATCTGTATCTGATTTATCCATTTTTGAGATTTTACTCAATTTAGTACTCCTAAACGCATGACTCTTTCTTTAAGAAGCAATAAATCAAGAAATCAGGAAATCGTATGTTGGATTGAGAATTTGTCGTAATGGAAATGTTTAGGGCATGTTTGGATTCACAGCTGAATCGAATTGCGAACATTTAGTTTGATCAAGAAGAAAAACTGGATTGGACAGAATTGTATATGATGGCTTCTGGTTTTTGCGATTGAAATTTGGAGCCGAGTCGCTTGATTTGAATTGAATGGAAGGTGACTGCAACTTGTTCCTTTCTGCTTTTTATTCATAGGATTTTTTTTTGCCAATTCAAACATGGCATTAGGCAATGGAAGCGTGCTGTGCATGGAGAACATTTAGCAGCTACGAGCTAGTCACCCCAGAAGGGTGTGTCGATGCACTATCAAATTGAATAGCAGTCATTAGTTTAAAGAAGTTGAGATAACCAAATAGTAAAGATTTGTATTGAGTATCTGTGTACCAAATTGCAATCATATTACCTTCAGGTTGGATGATAGAGTGGAATTGCGGAACAAGATTTGCGTGGCGGACCCCAACTAGTTGGTATGAGGATTAGATGATGATGACAATTACTTTCAAGTTAGATTAGAATATGTAGCTTCTATCTGAGAACTACTTCCACGTTATGATGCTAAGGGAGATTGATAATTTTTCTTGTGCTCGTGATTAATCTTAATGTTTGCAACTTGATTCGAATGTGCGTTGAAATACTGGCCGAAAGCTCGTTGAGAAGCAATCTTGTATCTTTTTTAATGTATGTATGATATATTACTGTGCCCCCCATTTGACACCACAACAAGGTGTTAACAGTGTTCCTTTCAAAGGAAAAAAAAGATATATGCTGTACCCCCATTTGATGCCACAACAAGATGTTAATAGTGTACCTATTTATTATCTGGTTGATACAATGCTGTACCAAAGTACAATATTTTGCAATTAAAACTCAAATGGCTTTAGGAGACAATGTGCTGACAAGGATAGCTCCTTGGAAGGTCGTCCATGGCCCAATTAGGCTTCTTGAAAACAAGAATTTCTTGGATGGTTGGATGATGGGTAGGGAGATAATGTTTTTCCATAGGATCGCTAATGCAAGGAAAAGCAACCATAGTCTTTTAGTTGGACAAAAATAGATTTTTGGAGCTAAAGCTTGAATATGATGGTGGAGTTTATTGTTGTAGTTATATAGCATGAGAGCTTTGATTCAATGTGTTTTACGTCTTTTAATGAGAATACTTTGCCTGATATTTTAAGAATTTTAAAAATTCAACCGGGAGGTGGGGTTGCATTTATGTGTCTTATAATTTTTGAAAGGTTTGGCATGAAGATTTCAAAGACATGAAGGTGTTAGAGATGGGGGTTTGGGCGCCAAACGCATAGTTTCAGCAAGTGGTCCTTGAACTGGAGAGAGGATATGGGTCGCTTCACTTTGTCTTCAACATGCGACCTTGGGGAACTATGGGATTTGAAGATCCGATTGATAGTTACTCTAGTATTTTCCTCAACATGGCCTCAGAAAAAGGTGAGGTTGGCTGTTAAAGTTGATTGGAAAAATACTCGATTTGGCGCTTCCGTTTTCAATTCTTGTGAAAGGAAAAGGTTTGCAGGGTTATATTGGTGGCTCATGTCCCCAACTAAATGAATCCAATTTGAAGAAGCTCCATCAATGAAAGGGTATTCCTATTTTGAGGTTCAAAACACGAGATTTGGGTATGATTCGATGAATGTTGAAGGACCATTTAGGAAATATTAGAAGAAGGGCTAAACCTTCACAATTTTTTTTTTTCTTGTTTCTATCCTCTTTTTGTTGTATTTTTATATATAACAGGTTCTAATCGACCAACTCATGCTTGATTTATATTCAATTAGAGCCTATTTGGTCGACTTTGAGCAGGTGAAGCTGACACTGCTTGGCAGACAACATTCTTACCAAACAATGGCCCATCACACCATCAAATACATGTCTAAAACGAAAAAATTATTTGGGATAATCTCAATTCTAAAATTTTCAAATAATATTTTTGGGATGTTTTGTAAAAAAGAAAAAGAAAAAGAAAAGAAATTGGCTGTTATGGGGCCATATCGGATGGTATTGTCCAACATGCATGCCAATTCGGATACTTAACGTTGCTGGTTTGTTGTTGCATTAAGAACGTAAGGGATATCAACAAACCATGCAGTTCCTGATGAAATTATGACGAGTATTAAGCGCCTCGTGCTAATTTTCTGAATTGGGGAATTTTATTGGACATGGATGGCATCCTTGGAGAACTTCTATAAGAGGGGACATGTACTAACACACATGCTACTATAGAAAAGAAGACCGATTTGGAACCTATTTTTGCCACTCAATGAACTAGGGACAAGCCATCACAAAGGAATCTGCCGCAATTGTAATGCTTTGAATGTCAAGAACTCAGCCATACTACTTCCCACTGTAAAAAGAACTTTTGTGCCTATTATAACCATCTTGGACATGTGATCACAGAATGTTAGACCCACCTCCAAAGGCAATTGTCCTTAGAATTAACTTACTTATAAGGCATATCAAGTAGTTAGTAATAGCTTTGATATTGTGTCAATTTGACAATGAGTCTGAGAATGTTTGAGGAAAATTATTCATTCATTTATAGAGGCTATCAAGGTGTTTTATATAAGAGGAAGCGTATGCATACACACATGTATGCGTTGGCAACGTAATTTACATACAAAAAATGAAAGATCCTACATCTTACATAATATGCTATATACTAACTAAGAATGATTGTGGGGTTTGCGGGGCCATTAAGCATATCTTGATCCTTACAAAATCCAAGTTTGGATCCCTGGATACCCATTGCTCAACCAGTGGATGGCATGAGGGTTCCATTGTCTCATGAAATGCAGGAAGCAATGCACATTTTTTGAGTCATTTGTTAAAACAGAATACAAAGGTATGTATGCTGCCTGCAATGAGATCACATGGTTATACAAACATTTTCAGGACATGGATAAACATCCCACCTCATCATCTCCACTCTATGGAGATAACATGAGTGCCATTCAAGTTGCTTCTGATCTAGTCTTTTTAGGAGCCAAGCACATCGAGGTTGATTAACATTTTATTTATGAGAAATACGTGGCCAGATAAACCATGTTTCCCCATGTTACTTCATAGAATCAACTAGTAAACAGTTTACTAAGCGCAATGTCTTGTTCTCACATAGTTATCTTATGGACCAATTAATGCTGGTTACCCACCCTCAATTTAAGGGGGGTGTGTAGAGATAAAGATATGCTTCCTGAGTTCCAGAAGCCCCACGATAATTCCTAGTTGGTATATTTTGTCTAAGATTCTGGATCTTTCACTATTGTTCTATACATTATGTTTTCAACTTATACATAATGTGTATGCACACATTTTCTCATGTATATAACCAATGTTGTCAAACTGCATATGCGGTTTTGTGTGATCGGATATGCTTGTGCGCATATGCGATCACACAATCGCATATGCGGTCGCATATTTAT
The DNA here is from genome assembly GCA_021015155.1 of Magnolia officinalis. Classification (NCBI taxonomy): domain Eukaryota; kingdom Viridiplantae; phylum Streptophyta; class Magnoliopsida; order Magnoliales; family Magnoliaceae; genus Magnolia; species Magnolia officinalis. The sequence continues at coordinate 55,019,651 of JAJHSJ010000011.1, forward strand.
TTATTTTATTTTTTTGAAAAAAAAACAAAAAAATATAAGGAGAAAAATTGAAACAAAAATGTAGAAAAATATAAGAACTTATGAGAAGCTTCCCTAAGTGAATAGATAACTGATATAGTAATTTTACATATATAAAATTAGTTTGCGACTTGTTAGAAAAATGAATGAAGTACATCAAATTCAACATTCAACAATATAGTTAAGTAACAAAACAATCAATAAGCTATTTATTGTACAAATACAATTTTGAAGTTACATCTTAATGTTTATTATTTATACAATATAACACTAACACTACTTACAAGTTACAATTTACAACATAGTTACACTAACACTAAGTTACATTCAACAATATACTTACACAACTTATAGTTACAACTTACATTACTTATGAAAGTTTGATTTTTTGCAAAAATAAAAAATAAACAAACAAAATAATGTGCCAATAGTTGGCAGATATGCGATCGCATATGCTGTATGCGATCACATAGCCTCGCACATTTGGCATATGTGATCGCATATGCACTGCAATGGCATATGCGATATGCATATGGGAATTCACATATGCGAATATGCGGTCGCTTTTAACAACACTATATATAACCCCTCGATGGGCTTTGTAAATGAATGGAGAATTTTCCTCAAATATTCTAATGTTTATTATTGAAATGAGTGTAGCTGGCATGGGGATGTTGTGATGGATTTGTGGTAAGACAAAGAATGATAGAATTAGAAATGATTGCACTGGAGGGAACTTAATAGTAGCACCAATAGGTAATAAGATGAGGGAAAGTACGCGTAGATGGTTTGGTCATGTGCAAGTGACCCAAGTTATGTTGTCGGTGGTCGGTTTCTCAACATGGCACACTTCATTCAAAGATGACTGCAAAGGCTATATATATTTTGAATCTCTCTTCTATGAAATAATTAGACTGCACAAGGCACCAAAGATGATCGTTTTTTGTTGGGATGTGAAACCTATAAGTTATGTTTGGAGACTTCGTGGGCAGAGAGATGGAAACTAAGTTGAAGTTCTATAGTGCATATCACGCAATGATAAATATGGTCGGATAGATGTTGTCAAAAGAAGCCTCGGCAATCTTCTTCATTGTTCAGTTGGTGACCGTATCAGCACGTGCGGTCTTGTTTTGGTTTAGGTTTAGTTTGCTTACAGCAATTCTAAATTGTACTCTAGGATTTTCTTCTTTGAGATTGTCAGTTGTGTCAAACTTAGGTATTTTATTAATCTGGTATCATCACCCATTGTGACTTGACTGAGATACGAGCCAAAAGTTTTCACAACATTTAAAGGAGATTCATGAAGTGGTGGGGCAGAAAATAACTCTTAGTAACGAGGGGCTACAAAACCCATGCCAATGTGCACCAGCAGGTCTGCATAATTTCATGGTGCGCCTCAACCACCAAGCCATAATGGTTTCCTGCAAGAACCTACAAGAAGCTTCGTTTTAGAAAAGCAAGCTTATCATTCTTAAAGAAGTTACATGATTCTGCGTACTTGAGTGAGCTTTCACCAGTGATGAGAATTAGCTCTATTTTTAATGTGGAAGATTGCACAGCCTACTATCAACACTACGAATAATAGAACACATAAGAGTGAGCTGTGTAGATACCCAAAGAGTGTGCTAGATTATGGAACGATAGATCAGACAGCGTAGACACATCAAGGAGGGAATTAGAATTTTTCCATCAAGTGGAGATTTCAGTTGGGAACAGACAGTACTTGGATTTTGGCTGAAGATTCTAAATGCATCAACCAAGAAATAAAGTATGCCGCCATTAACTCGAAGGAGCTGATTTCTGGGAATTGATACAAACCCACCGTTACTCACACATGGCTACCAAACGAGATCAAAAGTGGGTGCATATAATCATTTGTGAGATATATACTCACAAAAATAGTTTGCAGGGGTCATGTAAAATCAACGGGAATGTATGGCCGTATGCATAGGGGGACGTGTTGTACATGCATGTGATAGAAAGCAGATGTATGCACAAATTGTAAGTGCATACACAACCATACAGTTCTGTACAGATCATAGAGCCATACCGGTCGCAATGGGATTTATTTGGGAAGTTTCATACTATTCAAACTCTTTTTCTTTATTTTTTATTTTTATATTCTAGCAAGTCCAGATTGTATTCAAATTAGGAAAGATCTTTGATTAAAAAAGAAAACTGTTTATGCAGTCTATAAATATTGCCCTGGACCATACACATAAGATAGAATGATGAATAGTTTCGAATAAAATTTGCTCGGAGTTTCTCCTTTTATGGTTGTTGTAATGGGCTTGGGGCTTACTTGGTGGTGACTGATTTTAGGCTAGTCAACTTTGGACAAGCATATCACAATCCCTTGTTTCCATCCTATCTGTTCTTTCATGTGGATCTTCGGTGCAACTTTCTACTGTTTTTTATGCTGTAACTGGTAGGATGCCCTGGTAACGGCGAGGATTGCTCAATAGAAGAAGTTTTCCATGCCTCTAGTGGTCTCTTAAACAAATTTCCCCACTAAAAATTCTCATCTGAAAAGATTATCTACATTAAGATAATTTAACTGGTATTATTTTCAAGTTATTATCAATCCATGATGGACCCTACAATTTTTGAAGAGGTGGTTGTTAAGTATTGTAGGATGACATAGATCATCGCATCTGGTTGGCTAATGTTGTTGGTCCATAGTCTTAAAATCAATATAGAATGACAAAAATAATTACATAAAAGCCACAAAAGGAATGAAATTACCAGGCATGTGTTTGAAACTGTTCCAAAACAAAGGTTACATAGAGTACTTGTGAGAGTAGAATAAAAACCCACACATACAATTACGTAGCAAGAAGGATACCGAGAATGGCGAACAGGGAAGGAAAGATGAATTTGAGAGGTGGAACAATGTATGGAGAGACCGTTGCAAAACAAATGTAACATGAGTACTTGTGAGAGTAGAATAAAAGCCCACGGATACACAACTACATGGCCAGAAGGACGCAGAGAATGATGAACTTGGAAAGAAAGATGATTTTGAGAGGGAGAACAGTGTATGAAAGAAAGATGAATTTGTGAGGGAGGGAGGGAGGGAGGATTGAATGCAAATCATTGGAGGTTTCTTATTTTTATTTATTTTTAAGTAGATGATGGGATAATGGGAGTTATTTGCAGTTATAGTAACTGCTTTTAGTTGCATTTGTGATTGTGAGATGTGGGATTGGTATGTACAACCCTAATACCTTGTGCTAGTTTCATCTTGATCCTAGTTCCATTGAGGTAGAGCATGTTGTCAAAAAGTATGGGGCAAATCTTGAGGACCTCCTTCAAGGCATTGACAGGTGGCACATGATCTCAGGATCTTCAAGTGGGATTGTTTGGCTGAAAATCCGTGGATTTTCCCTCCATACTTTGGGTTGTTCCATGTGTGCAGCGATTGGGTTCTGTTGTATAGTAGTTTTCGAGGTCATTGCAATGGGTTGCTGGCAATAGATGAGATTGAAGTCCGAAGGGTAAGGTTTTATCTGGTGTTGTTAAAGGTGCTAGGTGCACTCAAGGCCCAAGGGCCTGTGGAATGTCCAAGATGCAAGGCGATGCCTAGAGCTTTTTGGTACTTAAAAAAAATGTATTTCATAATCATTTATGATTTGTACACAACATATATATATATATATATATATATATATATATATATATATATATATATATATATATAATATATATATATATATATATATTTTAGCTGTAGAACTACTTGTGAGAAAATTATTCGGACTAAATCAAAGTACATGGAATGCAATTTTTTGTAACAATTAGAGTGGAAACGAGGAATTTATTAAGATTGTTGATCAAGTACCCCCCAAATGGCCATATTTTATTTTAATGTATTTTATATCATTTGCTAGGATTAGGTTTGTAAACCCTCTAAGAAAGGATAGGTCAGGACAAAATCATTTCTATTTATGAACTAGTCATTGCTTGGCAAATGGCTTTGAAGGTTCTGGGATGGGGAGGAGTGAATGTGGAAGCAAGTTGTTACCAGTATGAGATCCAAGGGTTGGATGCTCTACTCTAATGCAAGGGCATTTTCACACCGGGCTCGAGTGGGGTAGCTCGTGGGATGTGGGGACACACTCGGAGTGGGCGACCCATGTGATTTGGGGGCCACAGGGGAGGTCTCGTGTTCGAGACTCCTCACTGGGGGCGATTAATGCGCATTTCTCACCGGGCTCGAGTGGGGTAGCCTGTGGGACGCTGGGACACACTTGGGGTGGGCGGCTCGTGTGAGGCGGGTGGCTCGTGTGAGGCGGTACCCATGTGATTTAGGGCCTACGAGGGGGTTTGGCTGAGGTCCTAACCCATGCGATGTGGGGCCTAGGCTATGAGATAAAGGGATTAATTCGACATGCTCTAACAGTTCGAGCTTTTAGAGCAAGTGGTTAATTGTCCTGCATCATACTCTTTGGCTTTGAACATTGAATAAGGACAAACCCTTTAAACATTTGCATATTGGATTAATAAACATCAACCGTCGAATATCACTAGGCATGAATGCCAAATGAAGGGTTTGGATCACTAAACATAGGCCAAATCCGGCTTCAAACATCGAATGGGGCTAATTCATATGAATGGTTTAATCAACAGCCCAAACATGTTAGAATAGAACAATGAAAATCACCCCAAATATATATGATTGGTTTGCATCAATGAAAATCAACCCAAATATATATGATTGATTTGAATCAATGAAAAACAGCCCAAGTATATCATCAACACGATGGATGACAACATAGGGACCTGGTAACATAACAAGGTTAGATCAACCTTCGAATATCACTTCACTTGGATCGATGAAAATGACCCAAACTATATGAAGGGCTTAGATTATTAAACATAGGCCCAATCATATGAATAGCTTGAAACATCAAATAGGGGCCTGATCATATGAATGATGTGCACAAAGGAAAATCAACCCGGCTTTGAACATTGAATAGGGCTAATTCATACGAATGGTTTAATCAACAACCCAAACATATAAGAATAGAACAATGAAAATCACCCCAAATATATATATGATTGGTTTGCATCAAATGAAAATCACCCCAAATATATGTGTGATTGATTTGGATCAATGAAAAACAGCCCAAGTATATTATTAACACGATGGATGACTACATAGGAGGCCAGTAACATAACAGGGTTAGATCAACCTTCGAATATCGCTTCGCTTGGATCGATGACAATGGCCCAAACCATATGAAGGGCTTAGATCATTAAACATAGGCCCAATCATATGAATAGCTTGAAACATCAAATAGGGGCATGATAATATGAATGATCTGCACATAGGAAAATCAGCCCAATCATATCAACAGGATGGATCACTACATCATTCAAGACCAGTTACAAGATATTTAGATCACATCAAAGAGACCTAATATGGATGACCCACGCCCCAAGTACATCGGATAAAATAAAATTCACGACATTATACTAAGCTTTTAAGAAACTGATAGTTAAGAACATAAAATACCTAAAACAATCCACCCTAAACCATAAAGTCTAAACCCAAAATTGATAGTTAAGAAAATGAAATACCTAAACCCTACGACAACAGTAAACATGGGATGTAAAACATTTGCTTGAATTATTGAACATTGGCCTTAACATTTCAATTGATTTGGATCACTGAAAACGGCCTAAATAATATAAATGGTATGGATCACTGAAAACGGCCTAAATAATATAAATGGTATGGATCACTTAAAACAAGCCCTATAATATGAACAATTTTGCATATAAACTATAAAACATCAACAAATTTTATTATTGAAAACATATCTTAGTATCTCAGTTGGTTCAAATTACTGAAAATTGCCTAAATCATATAAAGTGTTTGGATCACTGAAAACGTCCCTAGTCATAGTAAGGATTTGGGTTTGTAAATACCAGCCAATCACATGAATGGATTGAATCGATTGAGATGGCCCTTGATAGAGTAGAATGGCAAAAAAGGAAACATCTAGCTGGCCCCAATTAGATGGGATAAGTATTTGATGATGATGGTGATATTAAAAGTTTGGATAACAAAAATAGCCCAAATAATATGAATGGTTCAAATACCGGAAATGAACTCTACCTTGTTAACAATTTGAATCACCATGGATTGGTGAAAAGAGGCACAAGTATATCAATTGATTTGGATCACTAAAAAAGGCCTCAGCAAATGAAGGGTTTATATCATAGAAAACAACTCTAGTCATATAAAGGATATAAATCACATAAAACAAGCCCAATCTTATGAACAATTCAGATTGTGAAATGAGCCCAATCATCGAAACAATTATAATCACTATGATTTTTGGTGCATACAACAGACAAATCACTATGATTTTAGTGCATACGACAAACCCAAGCATGTCAAAGGTTTCAATTCACTGAAATCACCTAAGCATGTCAATGGTTTAAATCACTAAAAACACACTAAATCATATAAATGATTTGTGCTATTGTAAAACAACGCAACCATATTGGCAATTTGGATCACCAAATAAAGGCCAACTATATGAATGGTTTGAATTTAATAAAACGAGTGCATTCATATTAGGGTAAGGAAGCCACAATCAGGGGAATTAAGAAAAAACCATAAATCCAAAATGTGGAAGGGTATTCGATGGAACATGCTAAAATGCACCATGCTGTACCAAAGAAAATGAACAATTTAAGAGAGGGGGGAAGAAAAATCTAAACCCAATCGATGAATGAAAGTTGAGGGGGGTGATGCTAAAATGTGCATGGGGTGCCAGGCCTTTTGTTTAAAAGGAAACCCTAAAAATGGAAAATATGATGTCGCTACTGTGAGCTTGGCCACCTTCAAACAAGAAGTGGAATCGAAATAACAAGGTATCATTCTTCGATGCTTCTTCTCCCATAGCAGTACCACTCCATATCATATCGATTCTAACCTCCAGATACGTCCTGATCCGTCGTTTCGGGCTTCGGAGAGTAGAAAGATGAATTGATAAGAAAGAGGGAGAGAAGGAGAACTTGAGAAGCACCAAGATCTCCTCCCGAAGGTGGAGATATGAATTTCGAGATGGAAATAGAGGGTTTGAATTTCGAGATGGAGGTAGAGGGTTTGAGATCGAGAGAGGTTTTCCAAAGAGGAGAGATGAATTTCGAGATCGAGAGAGAGGAGACCTTAAGACGCTCCGAGATAATGAATTTCGAAATTGAGACAAAATGATTTCCAAAATAGAGATGGACATTTGGGTTTTACTTGAGAGCGTGAGAGGTTTCCAAAATGAATAGAGAGGTTTGGGTTTTGGATTACTAAGCTTCCAGATGAATGCCTTGGAAGATCGAATAAGGCTCAATCAAACGAATGGTTTGGATTAGTGAAAATCAGCTATATATATATGATTGGTTTAAATTATTGAAAATTAACCCAAATATATCACCAATTGGAATACTAAACATTAGCTTTCAAATATAAGTTGGCTTGAATCAATGAAATGACATGAAGCATATGAAGGGTTTGGATCACTAATCATATGCCAAATCATATTAATGGGTTGGAAGATCAAATACGGCTCAATCAGATAAATGGTTTGGATCAATGAAAATCAGTCCAAATATAGATGATTGGTTTAGATCATTGAAAATCAATCAAAATATATCTTCAATTGGAATACTAAACATCAGCCTTCGAATATAACTTGGCTTGAATCAACGAAATGGCCTAAAGCATTTGAAGGGTTTGGATCACTAAAGATAGGCCAAACCATATTAATGACTTATTTTGATATCAACAACCAATATGATTTGGCCTATTTGATCTTCTAAGCCATTAATATGATTTGGCCTATGATTAGTGATTCAAACCCTTCATATGCTTCATGCCGTTTCGTTGATTCAAGCCAACTTATATTCGAAGGCTAATGTTTAGTATTCCAATTGGTGATATATTTGGGTTAATTTTCAATAATTTAAACCAATTATATATATATATATATATATATATATATATATATATATATATATATATATATATATATATATATATATATATATAGCCTGATTTTCACTGATCTAAACCATTCGTTTGATTGAGCCTTATTCGATCTTCCAAGGCATTCATCTGGAAGTTTAGTGATCCAAAACCTAAACCACTCTGTGCGTTTTGGAAACCTCTCACGCTCTCAAGCAAAACCCAAACGTCTATCTCTATTTTGGAAATCCTTCTGTCTCGATTTCGAAATTCATTATCTCGCGAGATGAGGTCTCAGAGCGTCTTAAGGTCTCCTCTCTCTCGATCTCGAAATTCATCTCTCCTCTTTGGAAAACCTCTCTCGATCTCGAAATTCAAACCCTCTACCTCCACCTCGAAATTCAAACCCTCTATCTCCATCTTGAAATTTATATCTCCACCTTGGGGAGGAGATCTTGGTGCTTCTCAAGTTCTCCTCTCTCTCTCTCTCTCTCTCTTATCAATTCCTCTTTCTACTCTCTGAAGCCCGAAATGACGGATCAGGGCGTATTTGGAGGTTAGAATCGATATGATATGGAGCGGTACTGCTATAGGAGAAGAAGCATCGAAGAATGATACTTCGCTATTTCGATTCCACTTCTTGTTTGAAGGTGGCCAAGCTCATAGCAGCGACATCATATTTTCCATTTTTAGGGTTTCCTTTTAAACAAAAGGCATGACACCTCATGCACATTTTAGCATCACCCCCCTCAACTTTCATTCATCGATTGAGTTTAGGGTTTTCTTCCCTCCTCTCTTAAATTGTTCACTTTTTTTGGTACAGCATGGTGCATTTTAGCATGTTCCATTGAATACCCTTCCACATTTTGGATTTAGGGTTTTTTCTTGATTCCACTGATTGTGGCTTCCTTACCCTAATATGAATGCACTCTTTTTGTTAAATTCAAACCATTCATATGGTTGGCCTTTATTTGGTGATCCAAATTGCCAATATGGTTGCGTTGTTTCACAATAGCACAAATCATTTATATGATTTAGTGCGTTTTTAGTGATATAAACCATTGACATACTTAGGTGATTTCAGTGAATTGAAACCTTTGACATGCTTGGGTTTGTCGTATGCACCAAAATCATAGTGATTTGTCTGTTGTATGCACCAAAAATCCTAGTGATTATAATTGTTTCGATGATTGGGCTCATTTTCACAATTTGAATTGTTCATAAGATTGGGCTTGTTTTATGTGATTTATATCCTTTATATGACTAGAGTTGTTTTCTATGATATAAACCCTTCATTTGCTGAGGCCTTTTTCAGTGATTCAAATCAATTGATATACTTGTGCCTCTTTTCACCAATCCACGGTAATTCAAATTGTTAACAAGGTAGAGTTCGTTTCCGGTATTTGAACCATTCATATTATTTGGGCTATTTTTGTTATCCAAACTTTTAATATCATCATCACCACCATCATCAAATACTTATCCCATCTAATTGGGGCCAGCTAGATGTTTCCTTTTTTGCCATTATACTCTATCAAGGGCCATCTCAATCGATTCAATCCATTCATGTCATTGGCTGGTATTTAAAAGTGCATTCATGCCTAGTAATGAGATTTCCTTTGGCAGGGCATCAGGGAAAAAAATGTAAATTTGGTAATTGTAAAAAAAAATTATATTGAGAGGGCTTGAACCCACAACCTCTCGCAAGGTTCTACACAATCCTACCATTAAATCCAGGGCATGATGGTTGAAGATCGCTTTTATGCATGCATGTTACATGTATAATATGGGCTGGTTGGGCTGGGTTGTGACAATATCAATTATCAACCCAATCCTGACCCGGTTGCTTAAATGTGCGACATCTTCTAACCCTAAGCCAAGCATAAGTAGCAGTTTCAGAGTGTGCCAGTTGCGTGGGGGCTGAACCTGGTACAACACTTGTCCTGATACCTGTTTAGTCCTGTTTTGGTCTGGTGCCCATTTCATTGCGGACCAACACTGATATGGTTGTATTGGATGCTGCTTAAAACCATGCCTAGCCTGACCAGAATTCCAGTAAGCTCAACCTGGGTCCATCTCTTATGTGGGTAGGGTGGGTTGGCCTGCAGATCGGCCCATACCGTTGTTGGTCCTATTTGAAAGTAGCTACTTGCTGTACTTGCTAGTTTGATAAAGAATTTCACTCTTCTTATAATTGTTGTCTTTCATTAGCATGTTTAGAAGTTCATCTAACCCTTCTCATTTTGTTTAACTGTGAAGTGTGAACTGCTGTAACATTATGATTATGTGAACTCAATCATTAGTATTTGATTCCATTTACTTCTTGTTTAGCCTCAAGTAAAGCTAGTAACAAGGAGTTGGAACGGATAGACCACCTTTTTTCTTCGTATGCGGATAAGTCTTCTGGCATGATTGAGTGAGTGCTGAACTCCAACTAATTCCATGCTCGTTGTTGTGGCATTTAAGCTTGCAATGTTAAACCTGGAAAACTCTGTTTTGATTTTTAGAATTTGATCTTATATTGCACATATCTTCATGTCATTTGGGGGAGTTATCTGCTTCTCACAACCAAAAGTTTGCTAAATAATGTTACTTGATCACAACAACCAATAATATTATCTGCTGATGACAACCAAGTGTTTGCTAAATAATGTTACTTGATCACAACCAAAAGTTTGTGCCTAATAGTGGTAAATATATGTCAGCTTTTGCAGTTTGCATATTAAATTTTCCTATTTTTTAGTGACTCTGGGAACCATAATGGAAATTTGAGTTTGCCATTTTTAGTCCAACACTAACAGATTGATTCGAAGTGATTCCATTATGCATCCCATTACAATGGAATGAGCGAGTTCGCTCTTTTTGTTAAATGGCATTTATGTCCTGTGAGTGCACTCTCGTGTGGTAAAAGTGGGAGTCTTGCCACGTGTGTGCGCATCTACCGTGATCTTGGACACATCAATCTCCAACATATGTGGGCCCACCTTAAGCAATGGTAACCATTTAGTCTATATCTTGTAAACAAATGGTTAAAACTGAATGGTCACGGCAGTTCAAGACAATGATCTTGCCATATGTACATTTCTGATTTATATATGATCATCATTTTGGTGATAATTTTAAGGATCAGTCCATCATGGCTGTAGATATCAGACCAATGGTCTGTATCTCCAAAAAATTGGCCCCCCTTGTTAGAACTAAAAGCCTATGTACATGTGGAAAGTCTGATGTTGAGCATCCTACACAATGAAAAGCTTTTTGCTAGGGGAGATGATATGGTGGAGCTGCAAGAACTGGAATATGCAAAGGCATCTCCCCACAGGACACATGGCATGGTAGTCCACCCATATACTGATGGCTTAAGTTTTAAAAATTAAACCCATGAGACAATCCTATCCATTCCTTTTGCTGCAGTTTACCCAACGTGTACTTGACCGTTAAGATTTTTTGTTTTCCATCATTAGTTTCAGTGTTTCAAATAGCGTTCGTAGCGTATGTTACATAGTGGTAGCGTAGTGACATAGCGTACAAGGGTCATAACGTATGCTACATCTACATAATGGTAGCGCACGTTGTATAGCGGTAGCATACGCTACGTAATGTAGCTAAATAGCGTACAGGGGTCGTAACGTATGCTACATCTACGTAGCCCGTAGTGTTTAAAGCATACGCTACAATGTATTTTTTCAATTTTTTTTTCTTTAGTTTTGTTTTATAAAAATTGCGTAAAATTCACATCATAAAAAAACTTTAAAAGGTAAAGTTAAAAGTTAAAACCAAAGCTTTTTATGTTTGCTTCCACTTAAAATGGTGGTGATCCTTTGTTAAAATTGGTGTGAAGCTCACACCCTAAAAATCCTTTAAAAATAAAAATAAAAAGGGTTTCGAAAGAGGGTTTTTAGAAAACTCCTCTTCTTATAGATGATATCTATATTGTACTTAATACTGTTAACTTGTGGGATTTTTATTTCCTTTCATACTTGTGAGTTGTGTGACTTTTTTTTGAAAGTTACCTGTGAGTTGTGACTTGTGGTTTCAATTAGACATTATTAATTAAAATGGTTTTCTTAGAAAGTTGTTGATGCGATAATTATTTGATTTGTTTTATAACTTTATATATGTAGATTAGCTTTTAATAAATGATAATTAATAATTTGTTTGAACATGATACTTGAAAAAATGAATCATTTCTTAGGTATTTTTATATTTTTTAAAAACCTTTTTTTTACTAGTTATCATATTTTTTCTATTTTTAAATAAAAAAATATAAGTATCGTTTAGCTTAAGCTACACGCTATGCTATCTACGCTACACGTTACAGAGTGCTGAATGCTACGCAACACGCTACCACTATTTAAAACATTGATTAGTTTAATGGCAACAAATTGAATGGATAAGATTGGCTGATTGTTGTGATATTTGAGAAATTAAAACTTCATGCTAGGCCATGCATATGGGCAGATCCCATGTTCACATGCATGCCTAACATACACTTCCCTTTGGCACATGCTTATGCATGTGCAACACCTTCCTAGTTGGAATATAAAGGAGACATACAAAGTTGCACTAACTATCTTGGTATTAAACTCATGAGCTATATGATAAAACTTTGGGAGAGAGCGATTGAGAAAAAAAAACGAAAGCTGAGACAAATATATCAAAAATAAGTACCATGGTACCTCTTTGTAAGAATATAAAGGGGACAGAAAACTGCACTAACCATTGTAGGATTGACTTGTGAGCTATACTTTGAAACTTTTGGAGAGAGTTATTGAACAAAGACTAAGTCATGAGCAGTGTTCGAGTTGTCGGTATCGCTACAAGTTTTGCTGGCCAGAGATAAAGATAAAATATCGTTATCGCCGATAATATTGTTGATAATCGGAAATGTGGGGAAACATGGTTAAAAGGGTGAATTTTTTGGTGAAACTTCAGGAGATTTAAATACACATATTTGCATATTTAGGAATAAAAAAAAGTACAAAAAAAAAAAACATAATTAGTTTTCATTTAATGGGGCCTAAAAGCATATGCTGTTATAATATATCCAACATTCTAATATATCTTTCCATCTAACCAACCAGCCATCTATCCCATCTATACATCAACCCATCTATCCATCCATCCAACCCATCTATACATCCAACCATCCCCACCCATCCAACCAGATACCCATCCATCCATCCATCCATCCAACCCACCCAACCATCCATCAATCCATCCAACCTTCCCATCCATCCATCCATCCAATCATCCAATCCATTCATCCACCCATCCATCAACTCATCCAAATTCTATTCCATCCATCCATCCTATCCAATCCATCCATACATCCAGACATTCATCCATCAACTCATCCAAATTATAATCCATCCATCAAACCATCCAATCCATCTATCCATCCATTCATCCATCAACTCATCCAAATTATAATCCATCCATCCATCCATCCAACCATCACATCTATCCATCTCATCTATACATCCAAGTATCCATCCAAACATCCATCCCATCTATACATCCAACCATCTATCCATCCCATATACCCACCAATCCAACTATTCATTACATAATCCATACAAATAGGTTTTTTAAATATTTTTTCATTAAATACATTATTAATTTATATTTAAAAAATATTTTAAAGTAAATCCAAAAATAATAATAAAAAAATGTAATCCTTTATTTTCCTTTAAATGGCCCCATTAGGCTAGCCCATCCTCATCACGTAATAAATCAGACCACAAGGGGGCCCATTTAAAGAAATAAATAAATAATTTATTTTATCTCAAAAATAGATTTATTTTATTAAAATATAAAAAATAGATTTATTTTATTTAAATATAAAAAATAGATTTTATATACAAGCACTTAGAAATTGAACATTTGGCACACAAGTGTCAAATTAAACTGTCCAAATTATTGTACCTTCGTAGCTATATCATGAATTCAAATTAAGCTTTTTTTAATCATCTAGTATTGGTTGGTGGACATTTATTAGACTGTTAAAATATAAAAAAAATCCAATGCTCTTCATTTTTTTTTTACACACCCACACACTCACGCCACACACACACACCCCCCCCACACGCACGCCGTGGGATTTCACCACCGTGGGTACTCGAACCCTTGACCCGGTGTTGAAACTCCAGGGAGTCTGCCACCCGGGTAAGAGTTCATTTTTAGCCCATGAACTAACATGATATGGCAAATAAACATCATGATGGGCCCTAGGAAGGTATGTGTGACCTTATGAACAGGTTGGATGGAAAATAAACATCATGATGGGCCCTAGGAAGGTTTCAACGGTGGGAATCACTATCCCCATTGATTTATGTGGTGTAGTCCACTTAAGATTTGGATTTGTTTCATTTTCGGGCTCAAGCCCTAAAACGATCTCGCCAAATGTAAGGACGGTTTGGATATAGCAAAAAAATCATGGTGGGGCCCATAGAACTTGGTGGCATCAACACACAATAGAGGTTGGTGCGTGGCACACCATGCAATCCGCTTTCGCTGAACCATCGACAAGGTGGGATAGAACTGGCCGTGGAGCCCATCTCAATATGTGTTGTATATCTACATTGTCCATCTATTCTGCTAGCTCATTTTAGGACATGAGCCGAAAAATGAAACAAATCTAAATCTCAGGTGGACCACTGACCCCACTACAAGAAACAATGGTCACTGACCATTAAAAGCTTTTTGTAGGCCACAAAATCTTTAAGATCATGCTAATAATTGTGTTTTCCCTTCATCTAGGTCTGTGTGACCTTATGAACAACTTGCATGCGAAATAAATATTACGGTGGACCCTTAAGTTTTTAATGGTGGGTATTTAATGACCACTTTTTCTTGTGGTGTAGTCCACCTGAGATCTGACTATGCTTCATTTTTCGGCATATGTCCTGAAATGCCAGGGAAAAACGGATGGATGGCATAGATATACAATTCATACATTGAGGTGGGCTTGTAGAGTCGTCGCGCGTCCTTATTAAAAAAGGGAACTCGATTCTTTTAAACCTCTAAAAATCCCCCGTAAACAAAGAGAAGCAGAAACCCTAAAATCCTCCATAAGAAAAGGGTAACCGAAACCCTTTTCCTTTTTTCACGCTAAAATCCAGTTTGAAATAGCTATAACGTTGATTCTCACCGGAAAAAATGGAGATTTAAAAAAAAAAAAAAAAAACGGAAATCCAACAAGTTTACGGAAAACTCATTGAAAATTTTAAAATTCGTCACCCTAACGGAAGACTTGTGGTTTATTTCGTACTTTTGAAGACCGAAGTTGTTGATCCACAATCCAACCACGGAAGATCTTCTAAAACTCCTCAAAAGTTATTTTCTAATTTATTTTATTTTATTTTTAAAATTTTCTAGTATTTACATTGGACATATGCTCAATTTTATCGCAGAAATCACCGACAATGTCGAAATTTCTCCATTTTATTGGAAAATTGAAAAAAAATCTGTGAAATCTCGCCGATATCTAGTAGAGATTTGAAATTTGGGGTTTTCGTTATCGACAAGCCACCGATACTGAAAATATCGGCGATAAATATTATCGTCGATAATTTAAACACTGGTCATGAGACAAATGTATCAGAAAATCACTTTGGTTTCATGCTAGGGAGGTGTACTAATTAAGCTATTTTCCTATATAGACAATATGGAGAAATATTGGGAGAGGAAGGATCTCCACATGGTCTTTATTGACTTAAGTGTAAGCATATAAAAATTAATAAGGTTCCTACATAGTGATTTTGGTGGGTGCTGGGAAAGAAAAGAGTTTCAAGATTATATATTGACATGATTAAGGAAATTTATGACAGAGCAATAACAACTATGAGGACCACTAGTGGAGAGACAAGTGAGTTCCCAATCATTGTAAGCTTGCACCAGGGGTTGGCATTGAGCCCGTACCTTTTTTGCATTGGTTACGGACGAGTTAACATGGCATTTCTAGGAAGAGATCCCATGGTATATGTTGTTCACAGATCATTTAGTTTTGATCGACAAGACGAGAGGGCTTGATTATGATGCTAGATTTATGGAGGGATGCTTTGGAATATTAAGAATTTAAAATTAGTCAGACTAAAACAAACTATATGGAGTGCAATTTTAGTAATAGTACGAGTGGAAATAAGGAATTAGTTAAGATTGCTTACCATGAAGTATTCCAAACTTGCTCCCTTTCAGTATCTTAGGTTGATGATTCTTGAGAGTGGAGAAATTCAGAAGGATGTTGCCCATAGAATTCAAGCTGGATGGAAGAAATGGAGATTCTGCCCATAGAATTCATAAGACCAGCCATGCTTTATGGGACAAAATCTAGGGCAGTTAAGGCATAACATGTTTTTTTATTTATTTATTTATCTATTTATTTATTAATAATCATTGATAATATTATTTCTAACAGGCTGAAGCCGAAATATATACAAAAAAGAAGAGAAAATTTTTTACTACTCCCTCCAACAAACTGGAAAAGCATAAAAAACATTTGATGCAAAAGCCCATTCCATTACAAGAGATTTGGCCCTACTAAAAACCTTTAAAACCTGACCTTTAAGATTTATGAAACAACGGTCATTCCTTTCTAACCATATTTTTCAAATACCTACTAAAAAGCTTAGACGCCAGACGTACTTCATGATTTTCCCATTACCCCCGCCATGCCATATCAAAAGAAAGCTATCAACAGAATTCGGCGAAACCCAAGCAACTCCAAACAGTTTGAAGAAACTATCCCACACTCCTTTTGCTAACATACAATGGATGAATCAGTGATCCACTGATTCCTCGTCTTGAAAGCTCAAAAGGAACACATTTGGAAGTACAAGGCCTCTTTTGCGAAGGTTATCTATTGTTAGAACCTTCTTCCTCTCCACTAACCACGCGAACGCCACCAGCTTTGTAGGAGCACCATAAAGCCAAACAAAAGCTCATGTTGATAGTATAGGTTCAGCTGAAGTGAAGATTTTATTTTATTTTTTTATTTTTTTATTTTTTGTGAGAAGTAACATAAAAAATTATTAAAGAGACTTGTAAAACACAAGGAAAGAATACAACCCAAACAAAGCTCAAAAAGATCAAGAAGGCAGACCAGCCGAAGCTGCCTTACCATACACAACCCAATCCAAGATCATATTCCTTGCTTAAGTGAGGATGTTAAGATGGATAAGTGGCATGGTGAGGAGGGATAGAATTAAAATGAATGTATTTAAGGGAACTTAGAAGTAGCACCGATAGGTAATAAGATGGGGAATAATAGGCTTTGATGGTTTGGTCATGTGCAATGGAAACCAAGAACCATGCTGGTTAGAAGTTTGTCCAAGTTGAAGGTTTTAAAAGAGCAAGGGGAAGGCCCAAAAGGATGTGGGCGGAGGTCGTAAGAAACGACTTATGGTCTAACTGAATTCATGGCCCTTGATAGAGTGGATGATGGAACATGATTTGGGGAGCCAGCAGAAATTAGTTGGTATAAGGCTTATATGATGAAAAACAAAAGCAATAACAACAATCATCATGACGATGATAACACTGAGAACGTTAATGGCGACAAAGATGATGATATAAATAATAATATTAAATCCCAAGAAAATTTCACCCAAAAGATGATAGAACTCGTGTTTTTTGGCAAAATTTAGAAGTAACCCATTATGCTTGGATCCTTCAAAAGTTTTTTAAATCCAGATTAGAGTACCCAGAGTTGAACACTCAGATAAGGGTAAGGGTTCCCAAGATTTGAAATCCAGGTTTACCATAATTTCAAAATTTAAGAGTTCCCAGTTACTTAGAAGTTGAAAGTGAATAGCTGTGACAATCGGTGATAAATTCAACTGGTGATATATATATTTTTTCTCTTTTCCTCTTTTTTCTTTTTTGATGAAGTCTACTTGTGATATTAATAGTGGAAATATGGACATGATTATATTAGTGCTCAATCCCTGTCAATTGCCAAAGACATGGAAAGAATTTGGTTTTAAGGATCCACAAATCACAATCCTTGCAATACTCAATACCTTATTTGTATATGGTTAACATAGGAAGCGACGCAGAGAATTTCATAAAACATAAAGCCTAGTAATTGTACAAAAATGTAAAACTAATATCCAAATATTAGTTTGGCTATTAATGTGGCTATTGTATGTGTAAATCCATTTTTCAGGTGAGAACCCTCTTTTAAACCGTACATACAAATTATCAGCACGATAAATGACTCCAGCGGACCACACAAATGGGAAAAAAATTCTTTGAAAATTACTAAGTTCTCATGGCGTGGCTTGCCTGAGTTTTTGATCACTTTGATTTTTGTGTCTTCACATCCTCCTTGTGAGGTCAACCTAATTAACGTGTTTGTTGAAAGACACACGTCACTGTGACTCCACACACAAACCTATGGTTGGCATCTCATCCCCCTTGTTCCCTATACTGTGGCCCACCCAAGTTGTAGATCTTGCTAATACTTTATCCTGGAGCCTAGAATTTAGGATAGCACTTGATGGTGATGGACATGGTGGATGGTAGGCCCCATAGAGTTTGGGTGTCTTACACGCTGCCTAAAATAGGTGTTGTAGACTATTCCTATTCCTAAAAAAAGATGTTACCCTTTTTGTCGAAAGGAAACTTATCCTACAATTCTTGTTTTGCGGGAATATGTGTGCATGCCTAGACCTAGGCATAGAGATGTGTGCCTACCACTTCCATGGGGCGAATGACTTCATGTCATTGTGATTTGTTAAAGGTTATGTCTACGGTCCTACGACCCTCTTATTTCTCGGTCTTTGTAGTCTTTGGATATGCTGGTCATTCTATTTAATATAGTAGGGGCAATTTTGCCATTTTTTGCTTTTTTAATACTTAAATATAAAAGATAGAAGGGTAGGGACGTGTAACCCTAACCTTACCTTTTCATCTCTCTCTCTCTCTCTCTCTCTCTCTCTCTCTCTCTCTCTCTCTCTCTCTTCTTTTCTCTCTTTGCTTCTTCTTTATTTCATCTTTACACAATCTACATGGTATCAAAGCCCAATTAGAAGTGGTTCGGGCTCTGTGGACCTCTCCATTTCAACCCAAATTGCCAGATCTAGCTTTGGAGATCTTCCAGAAACACAGGGGACTAATCGAGCCTTGAGGGAAAACACGTTGTTTTTTGTGTGCAGAAAACATGTTGTTTTCTGCATTGTTCTTCGAGTAGAAGGAAACACCCACAACAAGGAGCGTAAATGCCTTGTTGGATAACGAAGGCTTGCTGTTTTTTTACAGGGTAAGTTTAAAGTTCGTTTATTTTAGTTGTTCGTGTAAATGCAATGTTTTATTATTGAAGATTCTTACCCTTAAAGTCGTGTGCAATGTGGGAATGCCTTTGATGTGGATTAATGTTAGTCTGGGCTAGCAATCTCTTCTAAGATTTTCCTCTAAGATCATCGTTCTTCTCTAGCCTTGAAGTAAGTTAATTATGGAATGTTAATGGAGCCTAAAAGTGTGGTTGGTAGTTCCTTATCTTTTGGAGAAATGTAGGGACCCTCCTTCAATGTATTAGTAATCTCCATAAAGTTGAATGGGTAGAATTATCTTCTATGGGCCAAGTCTGTCAATGTATTCCTCTTGGCTTGCGAAAAAGATCAGTTCCTCATGGATCCTAAACCGGAGGAATCTGACCCTAAATACAAACAATAGATGAGTGAGGGGGCACAAATTCAATCGTGGTTGTGGAATAGTATGGATTCTGAAATGAGCTCTAATATGGTGACCTTAAACATGACAAAAGATGTCTGGGACACTGTGAAGAGAATGTATTCTTGATAACAAAATATTTCTCGTGTATATCAATTATATGAGGAGATTTTTTCTTTTTCACCTCAGATGTTACTCTTATGAAGAAATAGTGGGAATATATAAAAGTAGTGAAACTTTTGTTTGGACTGCCAAAAGAGTATTAATCAGTGAATGATCGGATTTTGGGAGGAGCCTGTATTCCTTCAGCATAAGAGGTTTATGCAAGACTTTTGTGAGTCTCCTTGGCTAGTGAATTTGACAAGGTTTAGGCTAACGCATCTAATAAAACTGTATTAGCCTCCTCATACGGTTATTTTAGTTCACGCGGAAGCTGTGGCAAACGATATTATAGTGACTGGTGATGACTTGTAGGGAATTAAAAGGTTAAAGTCATATCTTCAAACTCAGTTTCAGATCAAAGACCTTGGTCTTCTTCGATATTTTCTGGGTATTGAAGTGGCAAGATTAAAAGTTGGAATTAATATATGTCAGAAAAAATATACATGTGACTTGTTGAAAAAGATAGAAATGTTGGGTGCTAAACCGGTTGATACATTAATAGATCCTTATCTCAAGCTTGAAGCCAAAGAAGGAAAATTGTTAGTAGAAGACTCTAGTATGTACAAAAGGCTTGTTGGCAAACTTATCTATTTGACCATCACTAGGCCTGCTATTGCTTTTTTAGTCAGTGTTGTGGGTCAGTTCATGCAAAGTCCAAGGACATTACATCTAGCATCAATTATGAGGATTCTCAAGTATTTGAAATGTTTCCTTGGGAAAGTCATCTTCAAGTAGCCGGTTATTCAGATGTAGATTATGCTGGGTTGAGATATGATAAAGGTCGACTACAAGTTATTGTACCTTCCTAGGCGGTAATGTGGTAACTTGGAAAAGTAAGAAATAAAACATGATTGCTAGGTCAAGTGCTAAAGCTGAATATAGATTAATGGCGCTTACAACTTGTGAGCTTATATGGTTGAAATCTCTTCTAGAAGAATTGAGATTCGAAGTTTGGGTTCCAATGTCTTTACATTGTGACAATCAAGCTGCAATTAATATCGTCAATAATCCTGTGTTTCATGAGAGAACGAAGCATATAGAAGTAGATTGCCATTTCATTCGAGACAATATCTCAAGGACAAATCCACACACCCTATATTTCATCTCATGATCAAATTGCAGATTTATTCACCAAGGCTCCTGGAAAATCTCAATTGGACAAGCTTGTTTCCAAGCTGGACATGCAATACATCTATGCTCCACCTTGAGGGGGAGTGCTAAAGGTTATGGCTATGGGCCTACAACCCACTTATTTCTTGGTCTTTTTAGTCTTTAGATATGCTGGTCATTCTATTTAATGTAGTATGGCAATTTTGCCATTTTTGTTTTTTTAATACTTAAATATAAAAGGTAGAAGGGTAGGGACGTGTAACCCTAACCCCACCTTTTCCTCTCTCATCTTTCTTCTTCTCTATTTCATCTCTACATAATCTGCACGATCCATACTTTCCTTCAGGTGTGGCATCTAGTATTTGTCTTTGATCCCAAATACCACATATACCACATTGATCCAAAACTCAGGTAGGCCTCTCTGTAAGAAACAATATAAAATCATTCCTGAAATCTCTAAATTCAAGTGTTGTGGTCTGCCTAAGTTAGTAACATCATGATTTTTGGAAAGCACTATTCGTATTAGATGAAAGGATTGGATGGCATATATAAACCACAAGGGTATAACTTGAGCAGGTTGAGTCAGGTTGAGGGTCAATCTAAAGCCCAACTTGTTGTCAAGGGGTCCCAACCAGCAACTTGACCCAACCGAAATTCCAACCTGAGGTGCCCAACCCGAACCCAACGTGAAGTCCTCTGTAGTTTGTACTTAACCCAACCCGTCCCAATCCGACAAGACCCGACCTCAACCCGACCCAAATACATGTGATTTTTCCCAACCTGACCCTAATTTGCTCAACCCGAACCCGACCCAAATTCAGATCGTGTTGGCGTCTTCCAACTTGAACCCAACTCGTGAGCCTTGACAAACCAACCCAACCTGACTTGAACTCCGGTTTGATCAGTTGGGTTCCGGTCAAGTTGCAACCCTAATAAACCACGGTGGGCCCCTCAAGTAATGATGGGCATCCCATCCCAAGTCTCCCATGTGGTGGAGCCTACATGAACTTTGGACACTGGCCCAATTTTTGGGTTCTAGGGTAAACATGAGGCAACACATGCCTCATGTTTAGTACATGAACTTGATGGATGGGGTGGATTTCATGCACGTTGTCCCCCACGTGCCAATCGGTTAGTAGTAGGCATGCTCCTCTATGCCTATGCATAATCAGGTTACCATGGTTGGAGCATGTAAACACCCAAGCTATTTGTGTGCTCGGAAGGTTAAGCAACTCCAGCAAAGCTTGGTTAGTGAACCTACCATGTTTTCTATGTGCCATCCACACCGTCGATCATATGAGCTCCTCGAAGCTAGGCCTTGTAGCAAAAAATCAGCCGGATGCACAGCTCAGGTGGGCCAAACCGCAGGGACCAATGGGATGAATGCCAATCATAGGATTGTGTGCGGGGTCACCATGGTGTGTATCTTACGTTCAGTGTTTTAAATAGCGCGTAGCGTATTGCGTAGCATTCAGCCCCCTATAGCGTGTAGCGTAAGCTACACGATACTTTTTTTTTTTTTTTTTTTTTTTTTTAATATTAAAAAAATAGAAAACGTATAATACATTGTAAGAATAAATATGAAAAAAATGCAAAAAATAAAAATGGAAATGTCTACTCATGTTTCATTTTTCAACTAAAAGCAAGCCAATTCTCATATTTAAACTAAATCAAATTAGTATCACATCAAAAACATTCTGAGCAAACTACTTTAAGTAATGATGTCTAATTAAAAAGTTTAAAACCACAAGTCACAACTCACAGGCATAAACTATTATAAATCCCAAAGGTTTAGAGGTTCAAGTACAAAACAAATTTCACATTCCTTGAACTCTCAATTCTCAAATTTAGCACTAAATCTACTTGCCACTAGACTTTAGAGGTCTTCATCATCATCTAATAGATCATCATCATTGTCATCCTCATCCATGTCATCACTAGGTCTAGGCCTTTCATCATCAGCATCCGAATCTTCATCATCTACATCATTCACTTCATTAACATTCTTGCCCATATCTCCTTCCTCTGCTATAGGAGAAAGAAATCGTCCCATAGGACCACCTACACATTAAAGAAAGGAATTCGTTGGTTTTTTTTGTGAAAAATGTTCATGAAAAACTTAAGTTGGAACTTGGAAGCTATAAGTAGAAGCGCTTACTTAACTTGCTAGCCTTTCTTTTATAAGTTTTACTAATGGAAGGGGGAGGATTTGGGGGACAAGGAGTTGAACTTGAACCACTAGATGCTAGTGGTGGTGGTGGATTTTTGATAGCTAGATCATCTACATTCAAAATAGTTGCAGTAACACTAATATCAAATGCCATGCTTTGATCTTCGAGCCATGATGCATCAGTTAGGAGAAGAGGGTCTTCTTTTTCAGCAATCCATTCATCATCTGAGGCAATGTGGTCAACTAATATAGGATCCATTGCCGTACTCCTCTTCATACTCCTTTCCCTTAATTTCATATTATACATCACATATACTAGAGAATTTTATCTTTTGTCGCTCTAGCCGATTTCTCCTCTTCGTGTGAATTTGTCAATTCCATATGGTGATTAATGTCAATTATAAAAAAACTTGCTAATGTACTAATTAATGTTGTTTTAAAACATCAAAGAGTAAAAGAGTTACCTGCTCAAAAGTACTCCAATTTCTCTCACATCCAGAAGCACTGCATGTAAGGCTTAAAACTTTGATTGCAAACTTCTTAAGATGTGGTGTTCTATCTCCAAAGCGTGCCCACCAATCAACTACACAAATTAATTAGAAATTAATGAAATGCTTTCACCAGTTATAAAAATATGGTATCCATAAAAATGAAACTATAAAGTATAAATCACCTGGGGAACGCTTCATCATAGTTGTAATTGCTAGCTGAGAACCAAAATCTTCTCTTCTAAAGTCATATTCATCCAATTGAACATCAACATCCGACCGATCATTTATATCAGGGATCATCCTATCCATGCACTCCATCAATCCTTTAAAAAAAATAAAATAAAATCTCAGCGTGTGTAGAGAACTTATCTGAGTACTGTATTTGAGGATTCAAATAGTACCCAGCTGCATGTAGAGGACGATGAAGCTGAGGAGTCAATCTCTCATCTATATTCTTCCAAATTGGAAGATATCTCTTCTTTACATTATTGCAATTCAATGCAATCTTCTCCTTTGTTGAATCCATCAATTCATAAATGAAGCCCATCGCCGGCCTCTCCTCTGAATCTACCTCTCTTAAAACACTTACCAAAGGCATTGTGCTCTTAACGCATAACGCAACATGCGACCAAAACTTTGGATCAAACATTATGTTGCCCACACCCTTATTCCTTCTGGTTTTTTAGCCCAAGAACATGAAGACCATTGCTCTGATGCAAACATGACTTGAAGACCCTTCTTTTGCTTATAAATACTTAGAAGGGTGAGGTACACTGTTGCAAAGTGTGTCACTGCCGGTCGTAGAAGCTCATGATTATTTGTGAAGCTTCTCATCATGCTAAAGATAATTTCATGTCCATAAATAAATTTGGTCACTGTTTTTGCCTTTTCAAGTGTTTCAGAATAAACCTTAATTTTTCCAATATCCTCCAACATTAGATCTATACAGTGTGCAGCACATGGATTCCAATGGATCTTTCTTCTCTTATCCATCAGCTTCTTAACGACGCTCACATGGCTCGAATGGTTATTTATGATAACCTGAACTACATTTTCTTCTCCGATCTCCTCCACAATATCATTAAGATATTTAAACACAAAATTTCCATCTTTTATTGAATCTGAAGCATCAATAGATTTATAAAACATTGTTCCAGCCGGACTATTTATTAAGTTGATGATACTTCTATTCTTTTCATCTGTTCAACTATTGAACATAATTGAACACCCATAAGTTTTCCATGAATCCTTGTATGCTTTTATCAAAGTATCAATGTTACCAACCTCCTCCTTTAGTATCCATGTTCTCATCTCATGCATGGATGGTGGCTTCAATCCCTGCCCAAACTTTCCAATCGCTTCACACATAGCCGGAAAGTATGAGCTATTACAAAGGTTGAATGACAAAGCATTTTCACAAAAAAAAATTCTCTTAATCGCCCTGCACACTTCTTTTCTCTCTTCCTTCTTCCACTTTGAATTCAATGTGGCCTGTCGCAGTTCACTGCTAACAAATTGGTCTATGGGTCTCTTGCTCTCACCACAGGTTGGTTACTAGTCCCAGAAGATCCACTGCCAATCACAAATGCATCATTACCCACACCAGTGTTCGAAATATCGGTATCGCACAATGTATCGCACCCTTGGGATACAGATACGTATCGGTTATCGCACGGGATATATCGTTTGTATCGCATAGTTTATCGCACTTTTTGGGAAACATGGGGAAACATTGGGAAAATGGTTGAATTTTTTAATGAAACTTTGGGGATTGTTAAAAAGGCCCTTAATACACACTTTTAAATCATAATATCTCAAAAAAAAGATGCACATAATAAATTTCCTTTGTATAGGGTCCTAAGTTATGCGATGTTTAACTGAACTAATGCAACTATATTTAAATTGAATGCATGATATTTATAAATATATCATAGTCATGTATGAAAACACAACCAATTCATTGAAAAACAAAATAAGAACTGAAGAAGTAAAATTTGATAAATATACATTTCTTTGATGAGGACTAGTTGTAGTCTAGACCCACATAGAGTTGCGTGGTGGCTCATAATCATCATCTCCATCTCGACGTGGCTGGGCATAGTACCGCTGCTCTACTAATCCACAATATTGTACCCAGGTCATAGAAGAATGGTACCAGTTAAGATACTCCCTGACATAACGCTGGTACTCATCCTCTCCGAACTGAATTAATACGCCCATTCGTGGGTACTGCGTAATCGTCACAGTCTGTAACTGATATGGATCTAGAAAGGACAGATATGAAGCTCCTTGGTATCATATTGTTGGCCATATCCATACTGCTGCTCATATCATTGCCCATATGCAGAAGTGAACTCTTGACCAGGGTTGAAAAATGATGTGCCGTAACTGCTAGAGTCACTCGTCGCATATCCACTAGGTCCATATCCATGCCCATGCTGTGGCACAGAACTCGAGCTACTCTCCAGTGTTTGTGATCCAGATTCATGTTGTGGCCTGTAGCTCGAGCTCCCCTCCCTCGTCCGTGATCCAAATCTAGAGCCACCTCGCCTGCCACGAATGCTTGTGTCCCTCATGCATTTTGCCAGCAGCTCCTTAAAATCTGAAAGTTTATGAGTCTTCTTTTTCTGCAGTAGCTTTTGACGCGTGTATGTCTTATTGTAAACAAGACGAGGTCGTGGTTTTCCTGGACGAGAACCATGGTCAGTGTCTTGCGTGGAATGATCGAAATTCTCCTCCCCGGTAAAAGGGCTAAGAGGCCTCTTATTCTGACTCCCACCCGCGTCACCACCATCATCATCACCATCATCATCATCATCATCATCCTTACTGTCATCAGAGTCATCGTCACCCTTATCGCCGCCATCATCATCACCGGACTCATTTCCCGCATCACTCTTTGACTGAGTCTCAGTGTCAGATAATGTTTCCCCACCACGTGTCCCTCGTGATAGTGACTGCCGCGGGCTGCCCTCCGGACTCCTCGTTAATGGGTCGAATGCCTTATTAGGAGACCTCTGTTGCTCCACATGTTTGTCAACATCAATCCCTTGTGTCTCTGCTTCTGCCGCAATATGTGGCTGTGGTCGCCCATCCGAGGTATTTAAGTCATCCGACCTAACCCACTGGTAAACTATGTCATCCTCCGCATCCTCAGCATACGCATGCTGTCCGACCGTCATCAAGTCTAGTGGGTCTTCCTGTGCTTTTCTTCTTCCTTCCGAGCGGAGCAACCTCTCTCGTAACTTCATATTGTAGTGACAATACACTAGCTTCTGAAGCCTCTCATACCCTATTCTATTACGTTTATTTGTATGTGTGAGGGAGAATGTACTCCAATTCCTTTCACAGGGTGACGAGGACACCGTCTGTGCAAGCACACGGACAGCCAGTCGTTGTAAAACTTTGCAGTCAGTCCCATACATGGACCACCATTCGCCTGCGTATCATAAGATTCTTTCATTATTTTAAATTTTCCAAAATAATATAAATGTTAAGTTTACTACAGTGACTCACATGGCATCATGGCGTTCCTTGACTTCACCGCAGGGTGACACCCAAACATCCCAACTGCGTCGCGGAATTTAACAATCTGTTGATAACGTATAGCAACTAGAATAAGTATTTAATAATCGAGATGAAGATAAGGAGAATGTAAGTGTGGAACATATTTACCTCACTACCAAAGGTGTCTTTCCCCGGACAGTCGGGGAATAAGTGATCGTACACCTCATGCACAGCCCTCTTTAATGAATTATCTTCGAAGAGGTTCCGGCTGTAGTGGTATTTGGGATTTAGGAAATATGCTGAAAACCAACATATACACATCAGTACAACCCTCGCTTATTATTGCATATGGAAAAAAAAATCCATTTAGGTACTTACCAGCCTGATGTAGTGGGTGAGAAAGCATCCTTTCCCAACGGTCGTCTATTATTGCATGCACCCACTTATATGCATTGGGAGCTTTAACCATGATGACATCTTTCATTAGTTGTATAGACGGATACAACGACCCCACGATGGATTTGTCTCATTGTCCACCATCCTTAACACTACATAAATGGGCTCTAGAATACCCACAACACCACGCACTTTATCCCAAAATGTCTTTCCCAGCACTAGCTCCTCAATTCTATAGGTTACTTTCGTTAACCTCCTTTTCCATTCTACGTAATCATGAGAGGCGAAAAGCTCTCGTAACCCTTGTTTGTGTTTGAGAAGGCTACTTAAGGCGATATAATTTGTGGCGAATCGCGTCGCTCCGGGGCGCACTATATCCCCACCACACCTCTCGCGCATTGCGGCTAATAACTAGCCGTGGTTGTATACAAAGTTTGTGATGAGCCGTGCATCAGTAATTACAGTCTTCACCGACGGCCTATTCCCCGATCCCCTCCAGCATGAGATCGATGCAATGGGCTGCGCAGGGGGTCCAATACATATGATACTTGCTCTGAATATCCTTCCCCGCCTTAACAAATGCACTCCTATTATCCGTAACAAACTACACTATTTTTTCTCCCAACATCTTGCATGATGTTGTGCATTAGTTTGTAAATGTAGTTATAATCTTTGATCTTACTACTCGCATCTATACTCTTTAGGAATAGTGCCCGTCCCCTGGAATAAACCATAAAATTTATAATCGACATCTTCGTCGGTCCGGTCCAACCGTCACACATGACGGTACAGCCGTACATCTCCCATGACTGCCGATACGAATCAACGTATGTCTTCATTTCTGTATGTTCATCATCCAAGTATTTTCCCATGATCTGTGCTGGTGTAGGCGGCTGCACACCCTCTCCCCCACGCTGCACTTCACTTATCATATTTTTGAAGTGCGGGTTTGCTGCGACATTTGCGGGGATTTGACCGTATATAAAAAATTTTGCTATAAATTTTTTAACTTTTTTCCTCACATCCCCTCTACTAAACATCTCCTTTATTTTCTTTTGTGTCCCTCCCGCCTCTTTGTACATCCTCGGATACGAAGGTAGATCTGGCACCCGCATGCTGCTATTCCTGCCCATGCCCCATATTCCTCCTCGCCTACTTCCCTCCCCTGATCCACCCCTAGCACTCTCCCCTGCTCCACTCCCCCCTGCTCCACTCCCCCCACCACGCTCATGGATAGACCCTTCAAATCGAGGCCTACTTGTGTTCCACCTCCTATCTTGATCCCTCTCCCATTGATCCCGTATGGACTCTTGAATTGCGCATCTGTATTCGGGATCATCATTATCATCTTCGAGATCCACTACATCATCCTCACTTGCATATGGTGGTCGCCCCAACTCCTCCCTAATCTCCCTCTCCCGTGTATGTCGTTCATCTTTTGTCTTCACATTTTTTTTCAATATGGTCCTCATCTGTTCTCGCACATCTTGTGGACACTTTGGGCAATCCACAACATTGCGATACCCTCCCGCTAAATGCTCCTTTAAGCGGGTTACCCCACCACTCCTTGATACATGGCCGCATAAATTACAAATACTCCCGAATCGATTATCGGGAATGGGCTGACCGTACCTCCACCCTATATCAGGTTGCTGATGTAGAGCGGGTCGCGGACAATTACATGGCAAAGATGGATCAGAAAAGGCCCAGTCGGCGACAGAAGTGATCTGGACCATCAGACCTTAAATCAGGCGTATCTCGCAATCCGGGATGAGTTAGCGGACGAAAAATATATGATTTTGGGGTAGAACGAGCTACTTTAGCCAACCAACCCAGCTACGCCGGGTTGCGACGCTCGGAATTGCGAGAAACCCCTGATTTCACGGTCGTTTCCCTGTTTCAATTTCGTTTTTACTATAAATAGTAAGTTTTAGTTTGCTTATAACTCTTCATCCGTCGGGCTTTAGGAGTTGCGCCCAACGTGAAAAGAGCTTAGAATAATTAGGAGAACAGGTTGGCGAAGCCAAATAGGACACTTACTATTTTTGGCCGAAAACCTTGCGCACTAGTAGACATCACGACCGTCTATAAATAGTAAGTTTACTATTTATAGTAAGTCGCGAATTCTAGGAGTCCTAGTTGTAGTTTGATTCTAATTTCTTTCCCATTGCTTAGTACCCTTATTTAAAGGGTTGTGAACTCGTTTTTATGCATTTGTCATCAATCTATTTCGAATTTATTTAGAATTTATTTCTATTTTCTACTCTCTTTTCTCGTGGATTCGAGAAGTCTCTGTGAGGAGTCCAGAGAAGTTTCGTGGATTCGGAATATTTATCCTCTTGAGGAAGACGGTGCTCGACCTCACGTCCTCCCCTGCGTCAGTTGCCTACCTCCTCTTCCTCCTGACATATTTTCTCTGTAAAATAATATTATATAAGTCTTTATCCAAAAAATGAAGCTTACTAAAAAATCATGTGGACCACACGAAGGCAAATGATGTGAATTGAATGTCTACCATGAAACCCTTATTATTGTGAAAAATATTGAACAAGGAGGGGATAGAAAGAGAGAGAGAGAGAGGAGAGAGCAAGATGTGATAGAGGTAGAGTTCTCTACAACACTCAAGTCAATGTGGGCCACCATATTTTAAGTGTAAAACTCACTCCATTCATCGTATTCTATATTCACTATCAGGTCTTGAGGTAAAAAATTAGTTACATTTACCACTCAAATGCACCATATCATATGGAATAGTGTGAATGGAATGTCAACCATAAGTTCATGTGTGGGCCACCATGACTTTATTTAAAATGTCTTTTCATATGGAGAAGAGTTAGAAAATTATCCTCCACTAAGTCGAGATTACTCAGGTACATTTTTCTAAGTGATGTTTTATCATTAATTGTTTCTCTTCATTTACTCAACCAAAACCAATTTGCAATTCAAAATCTGACTGATCCAATGGTAACTAGGGTTATTATAATCTCAGCTCCACAATTCAAGGCTCACGTTCCTTCTAATATTGGACCCACCAATAAATAGTTTAGCTAGAGTCTTTCCATTTCCAGTTTATATCACATACAGTCAATTTCCTATAGAACTTAGAGAACTTGCAGGGAGTCCATGTAACAAAAAGCTACATCAGTTGAGCTGGGTCCAACTGATCTCACACAAAGGCCAATTAAATTGTTTAACGGTGAAAATCATATTTTTTTGCTGCCATCTGTGGTGTGGTCCAGCTGATATTTGGATATGATTCATTTGTTGGATAATGCTCTAATATGATCTCCAAAAATAGATGAACGGTGTAGATATAATAAATACATCACTTTGGGCCCACGTAACTTTGATCTCCTTTGAACCGTTCGTGCAACTGGAGCTCAAGGAGCATCAATGCTCGTCTTTGCACGGACGCGGATTGCGTCCTACCCCTGCCCGTCTCTAGCCCAAAACGGGCAATGCTGTGGGTTGGGCCCACCTTGAACGTATGTGATCTATCCACACCGTTCATTCGTTTTTCCATCTAATTTAAGGGGTTGAGCCAAAAATTGAATCATATCTAAAGATCAAGTGGACCATACCACAGGAAACAACAGGGATAATGATATCCACCGTTGAAACCTTGCTAGGCCCAACAATAATGTTTTTTTGAACTCAAATGCAACAGACACCAAATGTGGGACCCACATCCATAAGTAGCAGTCACAAAATATTTTGGTTGAACAATCCTAACCTTTGATCCGTAGACACTTATTTGCTTTAGCCGTCCATTGAATGTCCACCAATCTAATAGTCAGATAATAAAACAACCCTTAATTTTTGGTACGTTATGCATCAGAACTGGGACCCACATTTTGGACAGTTTAATGTGAATCAGTTGTATGCCACGTGTGCATTTTCTAAGTGCTGCGTATGGTCCATCATACTCAGCCAGCGTACAAAAGCTTTTCTCCTGCAATGGCGAGATTCACTATTGAAGTGACGTCACGAAGTTGCGTGGTGGCCCACCAGGATGTATTTGTTATATCCACACAGTACATCCATTTGGAGAGATCATTTTAGGGCATGAACCAAATAATGAGGCAGATCCAAAGCAGTAGTGGATCCCACCACAGAAAACTCTAGGGAGAGCGATGCCTACCGTTGAAACCTTCTACGGTCCAACATGATGTTTATTTGAGATCCACACCATTCATAAGTTAAAAAAGGCATGAAATAAGGGAAAAAACAAATATCATACTGATAGAAAACTTTTGTGACCTTCATAAGTTTTTAATGGTGGGCATCACTCTGTCCACTGTTTTCTGTGGTGAGGTTCATTGTAGCTTTGGATCTGACTCATTCTTTGGCTCATGCCATAAAATTATCTTTCCAAATGGATGGACAGTGTGGATACAAAACATACATCATGGTGGGGCCCACAAAACTAGGTCACGTCACTTCAGTTGCGAGTCTCGCTACTCAACGTGTCAGTAGCTAATCCGCGCCCCTTGACACAAACCAATAGCTGGTGGTCGGTGTTATGTGGGTCACACCATGATGTATGTGTTTCATCCATGCCATCCATCTGTTTTTACTGATCATTTTACGGTATAAGTCCAAAAATGAGATATATCCAAATCTCAAGTGGACCACATTACAGGAAACAGTGTTAAATGAGGGTAAACCATTAAAAACATTTTGGGGGCCATAAAAGTTTTGGATCAAGCTGATATTTGTTTTTTCTCTTCATCTGGGCTTGTACGACCTAATCAACAGATTGGATGTCAAATAAACAGTATAGTGGGCCATAGGAGGATTTAAATGGTATATCCAATCACTATTGTTTTCATGTGGTGTGGTCCACCTGAGATTTATATCCCTCTCATTTTTGGGTTCATTGCAATAAAATGATATTTAAAAATGGATGAACGGAATGGATGAAACACATACATCATGGTGGGGCCCACAGAGCACCAGCCCCACTCAATCTGTTTCCCGCATACGCAATCCGCTTCCAGCGGATTCCTGAAGTTACGTCACCAAGTTACGTGGGTCCCACCATGATGTATTTTTTCTATCCACACCGTCCATCCATTTTAACAGATCATTTTAGGGCGTGAGCCAAAAAAGGAGTCAGATCTAGAGCTCGAGTGGACCACACCACAGAAAACAGTCGTCCACCTGAGATTTATATCCAATCACCATTGTTTTCGAGGCATGCTCACCTACGCGCAAACGCACGTGCGCACCTTTGCACGCGTGTCATGGATGTCGAATCTGAACAGTCCATAAGATGTGGAATCCCATGGAACCTTAGAGGGGGAATTTTCACCCTGATCTAAGATTCTGGTGGGCCATAGAAAAGAGAAATTCAAATCAAAGGAATAAACTGTTTGCATTTTTCATGGCCCACCAAAGTTTTGGATCAAAGCAAAAATTCGTATCAGGGGGTTTCAAGAGGTTCTGCTTAATGTGGACCGTTCAGATTTTCGAGACTCATCAGATATGATGAGTTCTCAAAAAAGTTCGTATGTAGTACGTACGATCTGGTTCGTAGGTCCGCGTTTCCATCCCCATTTCACCCCTCCCGGCCCATCTTCGTCATTTTTCACGGACCATCATGACCGCTCCCCTCTCCGGCCTAATTTCTCGTCGAATCTCCGAGAAATCCGAGAAATCCGGCCTAATTTCTCGTCGCATCTCCGAGAAATCCGCATAGGCACGCTCCAATCAGCGAAGAAAGAGAAAAATGAAGAAAATAGTGAGAAAAAATCGAAGAAAGAGGGATACAGGTACTTACCTGTCGAATGGCCCACCTCCGATCACTGCTACAGTCTACGGCAACAGGTACTCTCTCTCTCTCTCTCTCTCTCTCTCTCTCTCTCTCTCTCTCTTCTAATTCATTTTTTTTTTATTTTCGGCAACCCACGACATAGGGTTTTTATCGGTGTGGGTTGTTGGCTACAGTGGGACTCGTGAGTCCCCTGCAAACGCACCCGTGAGTGTCCGTGACTCTGTCGATTTCCGACAATAATGGAGGCGGAAATACCGCGATATCTAAATCGGGGTGGGTTGTGTTGGCGATATCGGCGATTTCGACGATGTATCGCATGATGTCGACGATTTATCGCACGATATTGACGATAATATCGCACGATATCTGGAATTTTCGATTTTTTGTATCTTCCGCGTGTTATCGGTTGAGTATTGTCTCGCACTGGTGCGATACCGATAATATCGGCCGATAGTATCGATATTTCGAACACTGACCCACACTACCACTACCAGAATCAGAACAATATGTCGATCCTGCCCTTCCTATATCATGAAACACCTCTTTTTTTTTTTTAAATCTTTTTCATTATTGATACACTGTTAGAGCCTTTTGACACTCCTCTTTTACTTCTGCTATCACTTTTGGGCTTGGCTTTATCCCATTGTGTGTTCCAGCCAAATGATTTTTTAGGCGAGTCATGCCTCCCTTACATCTTTGAACACAAAATTTACAAAACACATAATTTCTACGGGCTTGTCCTCGTGGATCCTCTTTAACATATTTCCACGAAAAATCTCTCTTTCTCTTTACCCGCAGACATCTCCCTCTTTTCAATTTACTGAAAAACAAAAAATCCCAATTGATAGCCATTTAACTATAATTTACTGAAGAAATAAAATTCACCGATGGACAATATACACTACTAAGTAGACAGTTGGACACCATACACTGTTGGGCCATGCCATACACACATCACAGTGGGCCCCACGCATGTGGGCCATGCCATACACACACCACAGTGGACTCCATGCATGTGGGCCATGGCATAAAACACTATAGAGGACCCCACACATGTGGGCCATGGCATAGAACACCATAATGGACCCCACTCATGTGTCCCACGTGATGGTTGGATGGGTCAAATCCATGCCATACACACCACAACCCCCATGCATCTTTGTTACATAAGAACCGACCTCCTTAAAAAAATATATTTTAAATGAAAAAATAACCACAACTTTCTAGCATAAATAAAAAGAAAACTCATTAGCAATGATTAAAGGGCCAAAACATACCTTGAATTAATTAACCGGAAACTGATTTTTTTTTTTTGAGCTATGTAATCCGCGTGACTGCGAAATGGGGGAAATGTGATTTCTCCATTATTTGGGCTTCAATGCTCTTTAAGATACAAGAATAAGATGTTCCTATGGGGCCGATTCAATGCCCGAAATTTCCTCTTCAAGGGGTCTTCGGATCGAGAGAATCGAAAATCTCCGAGGAAGCTTGTTGCGGCAAGTGCAGCGTCGAGATAGGGCTTTCTTTCGAAAGCCTTCGTAACTTTTAAGTTAAAAAGGTTTTTTTTTTTTTAATTTTATTTATTTATTTATTATTATTTTTTAAAATATGAGTCTCCCACCATCTTCTAAGAGGAAAAAAGTCTCATCCGTACATTTGGAGGCCCATTTTTTAATGGTTTAGATTGTAGAAAAGGTTAAATGAGCACATGTTTATAATCTACGCAGTACCATGTGTGTGAAGGATGGTCTGGATAGATCTACATGCTGCCACATGTGAGAAATATGAGTCACCATCATTTTAAAACACTTTACAAACTCACAGAACAAAGTACATCTTTTATTTTAACCAAAATGGAGCATGCTCCTTAGGCGTATGCTACTCACGCTACACGTTACATATGTGTAGCGTACACTACAGCCCCTGTAGTGTACGCTATAGGAGAAATACACTATTTGAATGCGCTACATAGCGTTTTTAGTACGCTATGCTACGTAGCGTACGCTACACGCCATGCTACAATGCTATTCACAACACTACTTACGTTATAAACTGTTCATCAAGTGTGGCTGACAAGGATGAAGCAAAGATACAAAAATCAGCCTGATCCAAAAATCAGGTCTATATTCTATATTTATGGTGAACATAATATGGTTCTTACCTAATGAACGCACTCGCTTTTCACATAAGAACCATGCATCTCCTTTCAGTTTAACAAATGTTTCCTTACATCCTTTTTATATTCTAAACAGCCCAGAAGGAATTGAGTCACTTTGTGCAGATGTGGAAGTGGACCACACTGATGTCCGGATACTTATGCTTGCCTGGTAAGTTATTATAGACATGCCATCTTGTCAACGTTTTCATTTTTCAATTTTTTTTAAAAATTGTGCGTTGTTCTTCAATTGTATCTTATAGCTGAATGAACTGACATGTTTCAGGAAAATGAAAGCTGAAAAGCAGGGATACTTCACCTTGGTATGTATTCATTTGTTCTTACCAGTCCAGATAGTGTTTTATCAGCTTGTGTATCCTTTGTATTCTCAGTTGCGAAGTACTTGATAAAAAATTCAGGATCTCCAAATTCGGTTTCCTTTATGCGGTATTCAGTGTGCAAGTGAACTGGATTCTGAATATTCACTTCAATTGAGAAAAAAAAGACGAAAAATAGTAAATCTTTCCCATTAACCATTAGGGCCTGTTTGATTTTTCCCCACAACTGTAATTGCCTTGTAAATGGGTAATGATTATTTAGTTAGGTAATTACTGCATCTCTCCCAACGTAGACAGCGACAACCTACTTCTTTAACACTAAAATTGAGAAATTTGTGAAATAAATGTGGGGCCCACTGTGATATATGTGGCTTATCCACACCGTCCATTCGTTATGCCAGCTGAATTTAGGGCATGAGCTAAAAAATGAGGCAGATCCAAAGCTCAAGTGGACCACATCAGAGGAAACAGTGGGAAGCAAACACTTACCATTAAAAACTTATTGGGGCCCCTAGAAGTTTTGGATCAAGCCGATATTTGTGTTTTTCCCTTATCCATGTCTGTGTGACCTTATGAACCGGTTAGATGACAAATAAACCTCAATATGGACCACTTGAGCGTTGGATCTGCCTTATTTTTTGGCTCATGCCACAAAATGTTATGATAAACCAGATGGATGGTGCAGATATATCATATACATCACGGTGGGCCCCACAAATTTAAGTCAATATTTTTGGATCGGTTTTTGAGGTGGAATTACTCACCATTTTCAAACCAAGTGAAAAAGTAATAATTACTTATTTACCAGCGATTTACATGTAACATGGAAAATCGAACAGACCCTTTTGTAGAGGTAGCTTTCAAATTGCAATAATGCCTCATTTATGTCCGACTTGAAAGTAATGTAGTTGCAAATCTGGGAGCCCACCCAGTCGTATGAATGCTTTGGAAATCTCTGTTCGGTTGATTCTGCTATGTTAAACTAATAATTGCAGTCCAATTTTATAGTGCGTTGCCCTTAGTTTATCTTATTTGTATCATCTGTTCCAACATTTCATTTTTGTTCACAATAGGAAGAGTGGCGAAGAGGCCTTAAAGCGCTACGAGCAGACAGTATTAGCAAAATAAAAAAGGCACTGCCAGAATTGGAGAAGGAGGTATGATACATTTTGTTCAGGAGTAGCTACATTTTGTTCTTATTTTGAGTGCTGCTTTATAGGAGGAACTATTGGTGCCAGGTGTCAGAAAACATTTAGTTTGCTGAGGTTCACAGCTACATACATGCGGGGCCTATGGTTTGATGTCCAGGCAAGCAATCTGATGCCCCATGATGGATGGTGGATGCACCATAAGACCTTCCAGATTGGAAGATTCTGACCCTTCAATGTTTGGCATATTATTCCATTGAAATTTTATGATAACTATATTTTTCCTTGACCCTCTACTTGTAGGCTGCTTATTGAGAGGTTAGGATCTTCCTATCAGGAAAATTTTGGGACATCAGCCATGCATGTTGGGCCAATCGGATCAAAAGTCTGGATAGGGCTGCGAATGGGTCAGGTTCAGATGAGATCAGTGTTCGAAATATCAGTATTGCATTATGTATCGCACCTTTAGGATACAGATACGTATCGCTTATCGCATTGGATATATCAGTTGTATCGTGTAATGTATCGTTGTTGTTGGAAACATGGGGAAATTGGTCGATTTTTTCAATGAAACTTCAGTGATTGTTAAAAAACACATCAACACACACTTATAAATCCAAACATTACAAAAACTATGTGCACGTAATAGGTTTTCTTTGCATGGGGTCCTAATCTATGCGTTGTCTAACTGAATTGATGCAAGTATATTCAAAGTTCATTCATATAATTTATAAATATAAGAAAACGTGTGGAAACACAACCAATACATTCAAAAGCAAAAGAAGAATCACTAGATTAGGTTACATACATGTTTGATTTTATGTTTGGACATAAGGATTGCAACCATGGTGTGCCGTAAAGGCCGTTACGTAAAGGTAACGGTGGCAACCGTTACACGTTATGGGGTCGTAAAGGTCGTAAAGGTTGTTACGGATAAAATGACCCATAAAGGCTGTTACAACCCCCGTAACGGCCCGTTACATCCCCCGTAAAGGCTATAATGGATCCATAACGGCCCGTTACGGGGCCGATATAGGTTTTTTGGGTTTTTTTCAATAGGAAAAAAAGAGACCGTAACAGCCGTTACGGGGGCCGTAGCGGCCGTTACAACCCGTATCATAAAGGTAACAATAGTGGCCGTTACGGCCACCGTTACCGTTACAGAATACCTTGATTGCAACTGATTTGCGACCAAGTGGGAAATTTTGATTTTTTTCAAATTTCTGCAACTCAGCCCATCTCCTCCAAATCTCAAAATTGAAGCTCCCAATCCATGCATTTGTAACAATTTGACGCTAATTTAACATGATTTACTTGAAAAAAAGGACTGAAAATCGAAAATGCTCACCGAATCGAACATGTGAGATATATCGCACTACTTGCGAGTTTCGTATTGCACGGGTGGGATACAAGATATATCGATCGGCCAATAATCTCGATATTTAAAACACTGGATGAGATACATGTACCTGTATCCAGACCCTACTGAGGGAATCAAATTCTGATCCTGTCTGGTTTGGTACTGCATATGAGGTACCTAATCCGAACCGATCCAATCATCTCCTATCCAGTGTAATTTCAAGCACATAATAGGATCCAAAATGGGTTTTGGATTCAGAATCTAGCCTAGAAATTGGGTCTGAACTCTACTACGAACATGAATTTTCTATGTTTTTAAATAATTGATATAATAATAAAAAATGGATAAACTAAGAAAAACATATATTTGTTGACCCCATGGGTACCTGAGCTAGGTACTTGACCCCTCCTAATTTCTAATTGGATCCAAGTCTGTAGACCTGAATATCCTCAATTATCAATCAGGCCCGAAATCTGGATCCAGATCCGAGCAAATTGGGTTTGGTTACTTCATGTCCACAAGTCCAGGTGCCACTGGCAGTCCTAAGATTGTATCACTGAACCATGGGTCCCATGTGATCCCATGTGTACAGAACAATGAGCCTTGGCAACAAACTAGGGATTTTCTGTAACACTATAATTACACGCCTCTAGGAGTTGCGACATTGGTGAATGTAGGTTTGCTACTCCGTGGAGGTAGGTTTCTGTGGATGCTGATATCATTCCTATCATTTTTTAAAGGTCAGGAGGCCACAAAATTTCTCGGATTTCTATTCATTTGCGTTTCAATACTGCTTAACAGGTACAATGGTTCTCATATAGTCTGCATTATTATTATTATTTTTCCAATCATGCTTGGGGGGTTGATTATTTTTCACTCAATATACTGAGCTTGTGAATTTGGTGTTATATATTTCCACAGAGGAGAAGCAAAAGAGCATAGACATTGAGAGCATCTGCGTATTGCTGGATCTTGTTTTAGGGTCCCAGTACCATCCTCAGGTTGATTCGCTGATTGATTATCTAAAGGTAAATTTCCATTTCCTTGGCTTTTGCATTTTTTTAAAAAAAAAGATTGTAACCATCGTTTAATTATGTTTAACATTTTTCACCTGCATCCCTTTGTGTGTTGCATTTTGAAATGGGGAGGGGACATTAGCACATCAGTTCTAGCCGGGTGGTGGGACTTGCCTGCTTATTGCATCAGCCTTGCAACGAGTGATGAATGGGTCCTATTGCCAGCCAATTCAGGCCCCGAATGCCAAACTGGACCTCTCCTATGAAAGGGTGTACCCGTGGCTTGCTTACTTATCTGAGTCGGATGTGACTTGTCTGAGTTGAGTCAAACTCGGTCGAGTCCAATCTGGTTCAACAGCACAGGTCAGCAGCGCACAATAGGCCTGACTCGGACGAGTCACCCGCTGACTTGGGCGAGTTGCGATTCTCAATAAACCATGGGTATACCTTAGGGAGTTCTGTATCATAAATAGTTCCTAAGTTGAATACTTACAGGATGTAATTTTGGCAGAAGCAAAATGACTACAAGGTAATTAATATGGACCAGTGGATGGGCTTTTTCCGATTCTGCAATGAGGTATGGCTGATGACAGCATTCTCTATACCCTATTTTTCTTTTTCTTGTTTATTGAGACCCACTATTTACATCTACCCTCTTCTTTTTCCTAATTTTGTCAATACAATTGTACAACTTTGTGGTATTGTATTTATATAACAAAAGTAGGATGGTCTACTTGTTAAAGGGGACAGGTGAAAATATCTACTCCCTTTAATTCCGTGAGAATATGTTTTGTTTCAGTTCCATTTACTAACTGCTTTTTCTGTAACAGATAAAATTCCCAAGCCTTGACAACTACGATCCGGACCATGCCTGGCCCTTGGTTTTGGACAATTATGTTGAATGGATGAGAGAGAAGCATAAACGCTAGATCATCAATTTCTGGGATCTTGAATTGCTGCCTTAAGCTGAAACACCTATCAAAGAAAAAGGTAATATGATCCCCCCCCACCCATCATCTTCTCTGTTTCTCTTAGTTATGGGATCATTAAAACCAAGGCTGTCGAATGGGTACCAGGACCCACGGCTACCAGATGAACCCGACTTGATTTTATCATATCTGTGTCCCACTTAATGGATTTGTTAAGAAATCGGGTTGTGTTCAGGACTCAACTTTTGGACCCAGTTAAAAATGGGGTCTAGTCAGGTTCAGGTCGGGCCCATGTGATGGACCCAATTAAAGTCAGGTCAGGTTGGGTGTGGGTAGTTTTAATAATAAAATTTTATATATTTAATATACATTTTAAAATGCTCTTGATTGGCCCACACCCAACTCGAAACCTAAACCTGAAGACCTGATGGTACCCGACAGTTTCCTGAACTCGATCGTATCTGGGTCCGGGTATCCAATATCTAGATCTGGACTGAGCAAGACTGAACCCAGTTTGTCCTGGTATGGGTACTACAGAACCCGACCCGGCCTGTTGATAGCCCTAAACCTGTGGGGCTAGGTCCACCAGTCCATCGGCTACAGCATTTAAAAAGGAACATGTGGATGTTTTGATCATGTCCCATTTGTGCAGGACTTCGGTGAAAACCTTGAACTCTACCAAGTGGGGCCTCTTGTGCAGATATCATTGTTCATTGTGTTTTGAATATTCTTGAAAGGAAGGCGTTGAGGCATCTTTTACATTATTCTTTCAGCTTCAATGTTATTTGGTCTGTCGAATTGGCTACATTTTCCTTCTTTGGTGAGCAGACAAGAAGAAAATCTATTGGTTTTGGAATTGAAAATTACAATCATAAGTTAAAAGGTTGTCATGGCTATCACCACCCCCTCAAAATACTGTAAACTACTTTCATCTGCTTCTCTCAAATGGAGGGATCCTCTTTCAGTAAGCTATCATTCTGAGAGCTTGATGGGCATGGAGGACCTGTTTCAGGTTGTTCAAATTACAGGCCTCACTGTAGATGGGCAATTGCCTGAAAGCTGCACCATTCGATGCTCTCAAGTAGCCAACTGCATCCTCGCAAGTAGACATCTACAAGGGAATGGCAAGTGGTTCACATTCAGTGGGGTAAAATTCTATTGCTTGGACGGCCAAGATTCTCCTGTAGTCCATTTTTTGGCCATTGCTTGTTATTTTTGGGACCCATTTATTGATTGGGAATGCCTCGAAAATGTCCAAATTCAAAATTTTCATCCCTAAATCAGTGGGCTACAGGTAGATGGTTTATTAAAAAAAGATACTAGGGTCCAGTAAACATGGGCAATAGTTGTGGAGGGCTGTGATCTTCAAATCCAGAAGATTTTGGGGGCTTCTCACAGCAGTAGGCCCATCTGAATAACTGTTTGGACTGCAAAAACCAGGGGGCTCCAACTCGTACAGATTGTTGCATCGGGAAACCACTTATACTGATCTTTACATACTGATGTCTCATCGGTTGGTAATTAATTCTCTGGTCGAAGAGGAATTATACCGGATCCCTGGAAATGCATGATAAACCTACATTTTCAGTGCGTGCGAGTGCGGCCATGGCTCCGGTCTGTTGGTTCCCATTTGTGGCTAGAATAGCTTCAAGACTCCCAGATTGGAAAATCGTAGCCGCTAATATTGGGCATTTTCAGATAAATAATGACTGTTGTGGAACAACTCTAGGGCCCATTTGGATACCCTCAAATGGGCGTTTGATCCCTAAACATGATTTTCGGCGAATACAACTGTATTCATGTTATACGTTTCGATGCTCTTTCACAAACCCATCCGATCCTCTATGGTGCTTGAAAGTCTATTCCCCGGCCATTCAATCAATTGAGGATGTTTCTTGGGGCCTTGGGCAAGGTCTATACATGGAAGGTACAAAAGACTATAGTGGTCTGGATCAATGAACCATAGGCTTCAATTGTAAAACCTGGAAACCCAAGCATACAAAGGAAACTTTTTCGCGGGTCCTGTTGCCCATCTTTGGAGAAAACCCAACCTGGTGAAAATCTATTAGATTGGATCATCCTAGCCATCTGATTAGTGGCCTCAGTGGTATGGCAAAGCCAAAAGTGATGGGTAGGATTGTCTGTCTGTGATAAGTGTGTTTTCTAAAACATGGCCATCCATATTCTCTGCTTTGTATTTTGGGTCGACGGTCCATATTTATGAATCAGCCTGCGATGGGAACGGTGGAGAAATGGTTCTCCCATATTCCAGTCTAGCTGCCTCCGGAAACCACCTGTGACAGATCTTTGAAATTGTTGGACAAGGAATAGTAAGTTGAAGTAGTCTCAGCATTTTAAGCAATTATTAACCCAGTTCATACACCGGGGGTGTGTCCGATCACGGATGGGCCACCATTTGCAAATTGCATAGTTTAAAAACTTAAAAGCTCGATTTGAGTTAGGT
This sequence comes from Magnolia officinalis, assembly GCA_021015155.1. NCBI lineage: Eukaryota > Viridiplantae > Streptophyta > Magnoliopsida > Magnoliales > Magnoliaceae > Magnolia > Magnolia officinalis. The sequence continues at coordinate 55,062,339 of JAJHSJ010000011.1, forward strand.
CAGGTTGGGTTGAATCAAAGACTAATAAGCTGGAGTTGATATTTAATAATGGAACTAGGAATAATCTTACACTAATAAAAGAAACTTAGAAATGCTGAAGGAATAAAAGAGCGAAGCCAAATCACAATGCTTGGCCTCTATTATGATTGTGTGGCTTATGAAACTTCGTATTTCTTTTTTACTAAAATCATCAATATGTATTTCTTGAATGAGGTTTCTCTATAGTTGGCAAACCATGGTTAGACGATTGTAATGTATCCCTTGATGTGAATTTGTGAGTACACATCCAAAGGGTCCCTCGATCCATCATTGGGTTGATCCCTTGGGGGTTGGGGGTCGTGTTAATGGTCAACCCAAGCCCCAGCCACCTCAAAAGGAATCAGCCCAAGGCTGGAACCAAACTAAGTCCCAACTTGACGTTTTCAATTCTCAGCCTAATTTTGATTTGGCTTGAGTTAATAATACCTACCTTTAATAAACTAATACAAAAATTTAAACATCTAACCATGAAATATCACTATTAAAGTAACATCAAGGACTATTAAAATGATACACCAACCTCTAGAATTGGCCCAACATCTGACCTAACTCTATACACAACCCAAGCTACCACAAACTCTTGCGTAATGGATTCAGTCCTCAACCCTAACCCAGTTACAGTTTAGATTCGGTTGCTTCTAATCATTAAATAATATCATTAAATTAACACCTATAACTATTGAAATAACACTAGTGAATTAAAATTTACAATTATTTAATAAATAAAATTGATGAAATAGATTTTTTTTTTTTTTTAAAAAAAATCACTAATATTTTAAAAGTAGAGGGAATAAATGGTCAGTTCCAAATCGGAGCGATAACCTACCTCAACCCAACTCAACCTAAATAATATTCAGGTAGAGAGCAACCCAAGTTACACACCTAGGTGTAAATAGGTTAATTGGGTTGGGTCAAGTAGAGTTCTAAACCTAACCCAGCTCTGATCCATAGCATGTGGGTTGGGTCTGGGTCTAGGTTCGGTCTGTTTAAAAAGTTGGAAGTAGGTTAGGCTTAAGACTAACAAGATCCAGAGGATCCTAGTCCAACCCATTTGTTTATGGTAAGAGTTTGGTTTAGGTCGAAGTTGGATTACTTAATTTCTAATTCCGTATCTAACAAAGTCTTCCTATTAGGTACACAACAACATGTACGTTTTTACATTTTAGTAATTTAATTCTTGCTTACTTCCACAAAAGGGTTTTCAGGCTTACTTTTCTGGTCAATTCACCAAATTGGTTTTCGGAGAGTTGGCTTTTAGCACCTATTTTGGCAAGTGGGGATTTAGAGGTTTGCAAAGTGTATCCAAATGGGCCGCACTAATTAACGGTTTGACTTAAAATGGGTTCAGGCCGTAAACAACCCTTTTGAGGGTGTTCCCAAACAGGCCCTAATTGAAGATATTTTAAGGGCCTGTTTGAGCTTTTGGGTGGTCTATATCCAACCATTTCGAAATAGTCAGTCCTGTATTTATTGTATATCCATGCTGTCCATCTGTTTTGCCAGATCATTTTAGGGCATGATTCAAAAAATGAAGTAGATTCCAAATCTCAGGTGGACCACACCACAGGAAACAGTGATAATCGGCCATTAATAACTGTGGGCCACAAAACTTTTTGATCAAGCTGGTATTTGTTTTTTGTTTTGGTCTCGATTATAGACCACTTTCCCATACATCCAATCTGAATGAGAATTTGTGGGTACACATCCGAACCGTCCCTTGATCCATCCTTGGGCCGAGGCTTGGGGGTTTGGGCCTGGTTGATGGTCAACCCAACCCCAAGCAACCTCACGAGGAATCGGCCCAAGGCTGATATATTCAATACTCAGCTTAATTTTGGTTGGGTTGGTTTAGACCGGGTTACGTTAAATAAATGCCCATAATTAATAAATTAATGTATAAAAAATAAACATCTAACCATGAAATAGCACTATTAAACTAACATTAACAACTATAGAAATATACACTGAGGTCTTGGTATCGATTCCCTAAGTGGGGGGTGGCTAACAGTGATGTGTGAACTGATATTGGGGTGTACTAACAAGCAAACAAAAAAAAAAAAAAAAACAACTATAGAAATAACATACACCAACCTCTAGAGTTGGCCCAATGCCTTGTTGGGATTTTGGCCTGCGGAATCACATAGATCTAGATCTAGGATAGCAATTCAATGGCACCAAGCACATACAAGAGAACACACAAATTTAACGTGGAAAACCCTTGCAGGAAAAAACCACAGCACAAAGCGACAGAATTCCACTATGAAAGCATCAATTACAAAGAGAGAGGACTTACCCGATTTAAACGACCTCGAATCTCACCCTTGCTACACCCTTTGATAACCCTAGAACCCTTTAGAATACCTTTAAGAAGCCTTAGAATTATTTCTCATACCCTAAAAAGGCCCTAGGGACACTTATTTCGCTGGACTTTGAGTCGAGTGGTCCATGACTGGTCGTGCAACTCCCTCAAACGGTCGAGCAAGTCCTTCGACCGGTCGAGTATATCAAAAACATCAGATTTAAGACATCTGACAACAATCTCCATCATGTCTTCCACCTTAAATTGTGTAGCTTCTTGATCTCTTTCTTATTTCTGTATTGCATCATAACTTTAATCAACGCTTCTCGTACACACTCTGTCATTCTTTTACGCCATAGCTAAGTCCAGAGAAGTTACACAGAACTTGAACTTCTCTGCAGGAACGATCTAGGTGAGCATGTCTGCTGGATCAAAATTCACGTGCCCAACCACCTTTGCTCCTGTCTTCTCAAAATGAAAGACGTAGTCTTCTTACCATCTCACCGCTACCCAATATTGCTTGCCGAGGTACTTGCTCACAACACTGATAGCCTATGAAATAACCTGTCTAATCCAGACCATGGCATACACTGTCAACCGCATTCGAATAAGGCTCGTGAGATATCTTGCTTTTCCTTATTTGTTTTGGGACATGTCCTGAGGAAAACTTGAGGAGAGACAGGTAGAGAGCGCTCTCCGACTTTACTTGGCCCATCACATCCTTGATCAATACCTACACACAAGGTATTCCTCCTGTGATTACCAAAGCCTACTCCGCTTTCAGTCTCAATGCCGAGAATCATCTTTGTAACCCCCCGATCCTTCATCCTGAATGTTCCACTTAACTGAGTCTTCAGTACATTGATTTCATTCATGTCATAATTGGCGATCTACATGTCATCAATTCTTGACTCATAATGAAGGAATCAAACTATTGCCTAGGCGACAGGTCGAACCACGACATCTTGCAAAGTCTTTCTTCAGCCCCTTTAACTTCGAATCGCTTTGGTTGCTTCTTGTAGATCTGTTCTTCCAATTTCCCTTGTAGAAGTGCAGACTTCACATCCATCCTTCCAGCTCAAATCATATTAGCCAACCAGCGCCAATCACGAATCTAATAGACACCTGCTTTACTGTCAGCGCGAATATATCTGAGAAGCCGATTCCTTCTCTCTGAGCATAACCCTTCGCTACTAACCTCGTCTTGTATTTATGTTGTATCCTCCTGAAGATCCACTTGCATCCAACTGCTTTCCGGCCCACTGGAAGCTCTACCAGCTCCCATATGTCGGTCTGGTACAACGAATCCATCACATTGCCCACAATCACCTTCCACTTCTCAGCACTAGGCTCACCTAGAGCCATTAGAATAGAATATGAATCCCCAGCGATATTGAAGTCGTCCATGTACCATGCCGATATCCTCCAATCATGCCGTGTGATTCTTCTCATAGGTGGCTGCTCCACCTGCTCTGTATCTCTGTCCGCACGTCTCAGCCTTCCTGCCCTGCCCTGCCCACTCATGTGGTCATGCCCAATATGCCACACACATGCAGAGATGGAATCCTCTACATCCACTGCAGCTCCACCTTTTGAAGTGCTCTTGATCAACCTGTACACGTTACCGAGTCATTGCGAGAGCACCATCAATACCTGTGTACTTGCATCATTTTGCCTCAAACACACCAAGAGAAATCAGATTCTACTCAAATCAGGAACATGTCTGACATCAGTCAGGGTATGCTCCACCCATCGAATATCTTAATACGTACCGTACCAATAGCCACAACATTACATGCAATATTATTGCCCATAAGTACCTGTCCACCATCGCACTCCCTGTAGATGGTGAACCAACTCCGATGAGGAGTCATGTGAAAAGATGCCCTTGTGTCTAGCATCCACTCGTCCTTACGATCATCGTATGGCTGCCTGCTAGTAGACACAGACAAAACATTACCATCACATCCACTCGATCCATCAAACATGACAACATTGGCCTCCTTATATGAAGCCTCAAAATCTTCTCTCTTCGATTTAGGATTTTCACAATCTTCCTTCACATGTCCTTCCTTCCCACAGTTCCAGCACTTTACCTTTCCTTTGCCCTTGCCCTTGGATTTGAATCTAGAACCTGAAGAACCCGTACCCTGTTCAGAATTCCTACCCCTTGTAAACAGTGCATCAGAAGATGTCCTCATGTCACCGTTTAGCTTTCTCATAGCTTTCCCTTGAAGGGCCGAGATAACGGTGTCGACACTCAGGGTTTTATTCGTTGAGCACATTGTGTCCTTGAATGACTCATACGATGCCGGAAGAAAATTCAGCAACATACATGCTTATTCTTAATCTTTCATCACTTCCTCCATATGCAGCGATTTGCAAACCAATTTATTAAAGTTACTGATGTGAGCCTCCAGATCTCCACCCTCGGCCATCTTGAAGTTATACCATTGCCGTTTCAAGTATAGACGATTTTTAGAGGATTTTTTCGCATAGACATCCTCTAACTTCGCCCATGACTTAGTTGCAGTTTTCTCCCTCATGACGTTGTAGAGAACCTCATCCGTGAGACATAAACGGATCGATGATAAAGCCTTCTTATCAAGAGTATTCCAATCATCATCAGTCATACTAGACTTTCGCTCTCAAGAGCACCATCTTCGCCTTGCTTGATTAAGGAACTGATCATCTTGATCTTCCATAGCTCAAAATTATTTTTTCTAGAGTACTTCTCAATATCATATCTAGTGCTTGCCATTATTACTAATCCCTCAGATTCAAATCTATACCCCAACGATTGCTCTGATACCACTTATTGGGATTTTGGCCTGCGGAATCACACAGATCTAGATCTAGGATAGCAATTCAATGACACCAAGCACATACAAGAGAACACACAGATTTAACATGGAAAACCCTTATGGGAAAAAACCATGGCACAAAACGACAGAATTCCACTATGAAAGCATCAATTACAAAGAGAGAGGACTTACTCGATTTGAACAACCTCGAATCTCACCCTTGCTACACCCTTTGATAACCCTAGAACCCTTTAGAATACCTTTAAGAAGCCTTAGAATTATTTCTCATACCCTAGAAAGGCCCTAGGGACACCTATTTATAGTTTAGGCAACTTTCCTTTCGCACCCTTGTGAAAACCGACTCAAATTTTCTCAGTCCGCATCAAATCCGGAAACGAATCTGCGTAACTTCGATTGGTCGAGCAGATTACTCGACCGGTCGAGCATGGGCACGACCGGTCGGGCACCTCGGAACCCAGAAAACTTATGCTCGCTGGACCTTGAGTCGAGCGGTCCACGACTGGTCATACAGCTCCCTCAACCGGTCGAGCATATAAAAAACGTTAGATTTAAGATATCTGACAACATGCCTGACCAAACTCTTCACACAACCTAACTTTTCGCACAACCTAAGCTACCATACTTTTGCGTAGCCTAATGGATTCAGTACTCAACCCTAACTCAATAACTAATTTAAATTGAGTTGCTTATAATAATCAAATAATAATATTAAAGTAATATTTATGATTATTGAAATAACACTAGCGAAATAAAATCTATAACCATTCAACAAACAACATTAATGAAATAAATAAAGAACTAGCAAATATTATAAAAGTAAAGATAATGTTTTAATATAGAATGATAAAATTCCAAATCATAAGCCCTACTTTCCATGTTGGCCATGACTTTATAATAATACATTGTATGTTAGCCACAAGTCATATTAGTTTATACGCAAATAGGGTTCGATTGCCGGAATCCTCCACCCAAGCTAACACAACTTGGGTCAGGTTGAGGATTGTCGGTTGGAGTGATAACCAATCTCAACATGACTTGATCCATAGCATGTGTGTTGGGTCTGGGTCTGGGTCTGGGTTAGGCCAGGCTTAGACCAACAAGATCCAGAGGATCCACACCCAATCAATTTATCTATAGATAGGGTTTAGGTCTAAGTTGGATTAATCTAATTTATAATTCCATATCTAATATAAACTTCTCATTAAGCACACCACCACATTTTTTGAGGTACATATTTAAGTTTTAGTCAATTACCCACTTCTACAAAAAGGGTTTTCAAGCTTTTATTTTATTATTTTATTATTTTATTATTTTTCTGGCTGATACACCAACTTAGTTCTTAGTACCTATTTTGTTTAAGTGGGGATGTAGATGGGGTTTGCAAACTGCATCCAAATGTGACACACCAATTACAGTTTGACTCAAAATGAGGTTCAGGCCTCAAACCACCCTTTTGAGGGTGTCCCCAAACAGGCCCTTAATTGAAGAGATTTTAAGGGTCTGTCTAAGCTTTTGGATGGTCTAAATCCAACCATTTTGAAAGTAATCAATCTGTTTTGTTGGGTCAATCTTCAGACCCTGTATTTTGGACCAGACCCAACGCATTGAGTCCAATTTCAGATCCAGATCTCCTCTTATCAGGTCAGGTCAGGTCTAATGACCCGCCCCATCGACACGATCAGCTGAGCAAAAAAATAAAATAAAATAAAATAAAATAAAATTCTGAGTAGGCCTATTTCGATAGGCCCTACATGAGATTGTGTGGTCCAAATTAAATTATCATAAGCTTGCCTCAAATCATAGGTTTATTGATTCTAAATCATGGTTATTTTATATGTTGACATTGAGTGAAAAGAAGTGTGGCCTCTACAAAAGAGGTGGGCCACTGTAAATCATTAAAGAAATTTGTAACACAAGTTAGCTTTAATCAATTGGAGTGTACCAAGAAACTAAGATGTAGAAAGTGGCATCTTAATATATGGATGTTGGCTTAAAATAAAAGAGATTTTGTATGATACATGACCGTGTGTGTTTACGATGTATACATCCATTTCTCAGTCTGACAAGTGGGGCCCATGGTTAAGTGATCTAGACCATTGATCTATTGTCTGCCGTAGAGGATGGATCATGTCCTAAAAATGTCCAAGATTGGACAATCCCGGAAACCAATCGAAGGATTCATTTCAGTTGAATGTGGACCGTTGTTGGATTTGCCTTCTTAACCGTTAATATGTAGTCCACAAAACGAAAGGTTGAGATTGTCAAATGGAAGAGATTTATGGGAATATAGTTCATCCATGGTGGGGTGTGATAGATCAATGGTCTTTATCATTGAAGCGTGTGCCCCAACTTGTGGAATTGAAGGCACGTGTGGGTATCATAAAAATGGAGATGAGTTGCGAGAAATTAGTAGTGAGAAGTGTGGTTGAGGGAATCCCGTTCACATGGGATGGTTGGGGGAGTTTGGTGGGGTTTGTTTGTAGTGGTTTGTCACCTTTGATGGTATACAAAGGAAACCCAAAAATGGTGTATGAGTAATCTAAGTGGGCCCATGATATCTACTGTTCGGATCACCGTCCAATGGGCCCCACTTTTAGAAAATGAAAACACGAGGGGGGGAGGATGTTTGTTGCTGGCTATCTAAGTGGGGTCCATGATATCAACTGTTTGGATCCCCATGTAATGGGCCCACTTCCACATGCAAGCCCATATTACACACGAGGAAAAGAAAGAAAGAAAAAAAGATTGGGCCGGGTTTGGATCATTGACGCCCAAGCCCAATCGATGTCATTGCTGAGTAGACTCTGTGGGGCACACAGATAATGTATGTGTCTTATCCACACCGTCCATCCGTTTTAACAGATAATTTTAGGAAACGAATAAAAAATTGAATTATATCCAAAGCTAAAGTGGACCACACCACAGAAAACAGTGGGATAATGTATCCACCGTTGAAACTTTCCTAACGCCCACAGTGATTTTTATTTGTCATCCAACCTGTTCATAAGATCACACAAACATGGATGAAGGGAAAAAATAAGTTTATGCGGCTCCTAAGAAGTTTTCAATGGGCAGGCATTCAATTCTCATTGTTTCCTGTGGTTTGGTCCACATAACCTTTGGATATACTTAGTTTTGGTCTCATCCCTAAAATGAGCTGAAAAAATGGATGGACGGCGTGGATAAGATACACACATGACAGTAGGCCCCACCACCATCGCCCCTTTAATCTGGTTAAATGGTACTTTTGCACACAGAAAATCCAAAATGGGGATCCATCAAATGAATAATCGATCATAAGGGGGGCCCACCAATTGAATAATTGATCATATAGTGGGGGCCCACTTAGATTCCACATCTCTTGCCCCTGTTTTTCCCTCAAGATACGTTAGGTAAGAAAATTCCCAAGGAGGGAAAGCAGGACACTTGATTTTCACGCACCTAAACCCTTAGAAGAGGTTCCAAAGTGCCTAATACGGAAGACAAGATTGTCTCTATTCAAACATATAATAATTAAAATCATCCTACTTTTTAAACTTATAATCGTAATGCCTTAAAATCATTTCTCTAAAACCCAAAAAGACATGCATTGCATGGTATCAACTGATTGTAATCTCTCTCTCTCTCTCTCTCTCTCTGTTTTTTCTTTCATAACCAATGGACCCCACATTTGAGTCACATTCATATCTCAATTAAGGTTGCAAATAGATTGGGTCAATAGGACCGAGTCGGTGGACCCGACTTGGTTTGGATCTGAAGTTGAATCCAATGGGTGGATTTGGGTTTAAAAAACTGCCTTGATTATCAAATGGGTTGGATATGGGTTCAAAATATCACCCTGGATATCAAACAGTCAGGATGAAATGGATTGGAATTGTCTAAAATAGATTTTTTTTATGTGTCGCATAAAACATGCATCTAAGCTTCTGGGGTTCATTGTATACTTCCATTTGAATCATAAGTTCAAAAGATAAGCTAATTAAAACTCATATGGGTCATACAATGCAACAATGTAAAATTGCTCCTAGAACTTCTAAGTTTCACATGATGTGGCTTGCTGGAGCTTTCTATCAGATTGATTTTTCTACACTTTTCATCTTGGTGAGTTAGACTTGATTAACAGGTTTGATGAAAAATACACCACCTGGTGGTATCGCACAAACCTATGATCAGAATCTGATTGACGGAATAGTGTTTAATGCACAGGTATAGTAGATTTTGTAGACGATTCGTTCTGCTCCAAACCTCTGAAATCGACATGATCCGACGTTTAAGTGGGTTGGAGTTGGACCACCCAAAAGTATTCAACCAAAAATAGACCTGACCTAGACTAGATCCAAACATGATTTAGAAAGGACATTTAAAATATCTTCAACTCTAATCCAACTAAAATGTGAAAGACTATATACATAAAATATGTATTGGGTGCTTTACAAGAGAGAACATATGAAACTAACGCAGGGATGAACGTGATGAGGATAAATACTCCGAATCCACGGAGCTTCTCCGAACTCCTCACAGAGACTTCTCGAATCCACAAGGAAAGAAAGCAGAAAATAGAAATAAATTCTAATAAATTCGAAATTGATTAATTGATCCACAAAAATGAGTTCACAACCTTTTAAATAGGGGTACCAAGCAATGGGAAAGAAATCAGAATCAAACTACAATTAAAACTCCTAGAATTCGCAACTTACTATAAATAGTAAACTTACTATTTATAGACGGTCGTGATGTCTACTAGTGCGCAAGGTGTTTGGCCAAAAATAGTAAGTGTCCTATTTAGCTTCACCAAATCGTTCCCTTAATTATTCTAAGCTTTTTTCACATTGGGCGCAACTCCTAAAGCCCGACGGATGAAGAGTTATAATCAAACTAAAACTTACTATTTATAGTAAAAATGAAATTAAGACAGGGAAACGACCGTCGATCCAGGGGTTTCTCGCAATTCCGAGTGTCGCAACCCAGCATAGCTGGGTTGGTTGGCTAAAGTAGCTCATTCTACCCCAAAATCATATATTTTACGTCAGGTAACTCATTCCGGATTGCGAGATACGTCCGATCTAAGGTCCGACGGTCCGGATCACTTCTGTCATCGACCGGCCTTTTTTGATCCATCTTGGCCATGAAACTGTCCGCGACCCGCTCTACATCAGTCCCCTTCACTTCAAAAGAACTCGTCCTTGAGTTCTCATCCTGCGCTGGTTCATGATACTCGTTCAGGTCTGCGACGTTGAAAGTCCGTGAGATCGCCATGTCATCTGAAAGATCAACAACATAAGCGTTGTCATTGATCTTTCGAATGATTGGGACCGGTCCAATCTTCTTATTTTTCAACTTCTTGTACGTCCCGGTCAGAAATCTCTCTTTGCGCAGATGAACCATAACGCGTTCGCCCACCTCGAACACTTCTTGTCGCCGGTGCTTGTCCGCTTGTTCCTTTTACTTCTCATTCGAGGCATTTAGCTTGGTCTGCACTTCCGCATGGATGCCCATGATCTTGTCTGCCATATGTTTTGCTGCAATGCTCGTGCTTGGGTGCCTGGGCAGAGGGACCAGGTCAAGCGTGTGGCGAGGCACTCGTCTATAGATAATTTGGAACGGAGATTTTCCTGTCGAGCGGTTCACCATGTTGTTGAATGCGAACTCTGCTTGAGACAATGCTAAATCTCACTGCTTCAGTTTTTCTCCTGAAATACAGCGCAGGAGGTTTCTCAACGTGCGATTCACAACTTCGGTCTGCTTATCAGTCTGTGGGTGGTAAGAACTGCTGAATTGAAGTCATGTATCGAATCGAGCCCACGAAGTCCGCCAAAAGTGGCTAATGAACTTCATGTCACGATCAGAAGTAATGGTCTTGGGGACCCTGTGTAGCCGTACGACCTCCCTGAAGAATAGATTCACCACGTGTGTTGCATTGAGGGTCTTCTTACATGGGATAAAGTGCGTCATCTTGGAGAAATGATCTACCACTATGAACACCGAATCCATGCCGTGTTGTGTTCGTGGGAGACCAAGGACGAAGTCCATTGATAAATCCTCCTAAGGACCGTCAGGCACAGGTAACAGGGTGTAGAGGTCCGTATTCTGAGATTGCCCCTTGGAGGTTTGACAAACATGACGACGTTGTACGACTTTTCCCACATCACGTACTAATTGCGGCCAGTAATACCGCTATTCCACAAGAGCTCGCGTCTTGTCTCGCCCAAGGTGTCCACCGAGGCCACATCCATATAGCTCCTGAATAATCTGCTCCCTCAGAGAACTTTGGGGGATGCACAATCAATTTCCTTTGAAGAGAAAATCGCCCTATATATGAAGGTCACTGGGGTGACCTTCTTGGCACTTCACCCAAGAATCTTTGAAGTCCTCATCCTCGGCATACAGCTCCTTGAGACAGTCGAAGCCGACCACCTCATTGCTCATTGTAACGAGTAGTGATGCATGACGGCTAAGTGCATCAGCCACCTTGTTCTGCTGCCCTGACTTGTGCTTCAGAACGAACGTGAATTCCTGTAAAAACGCAACCCATCTAGCATGCACACGATTCACGTTAGTCTGACTATTAATAAACTTTAATGCTTGATGGTCAGTGTATAGAACAAACTCTCTTTGAATTAGATAATGCCGCCAATGTCGCAGCGCCTGAACAACTGCATACAACTCAAGCTCATTAGTCGACCACTTCTTTCGGGCTTCGCTGAGCTTCTCGTTGTAGAAGGCTACCGGCCTGCCTTCCTGTGATAACACTCTTCCAATTCTGACGTATGAAGTGTCGAACTCAACCTCAAACAATTTGTCGAAATTAGGAAGTACCAAAACCGGTGTTGTAGACAAACGATGCTTGATCTCATGAAAGCTCTTGTTAGCTTTATCGGTCCATTGGAACGGTCCTTTTTTCATGCAATCTGTTATAGGCGCGACTATGGTGCTAAAATTTCGTACAAATCGACGATAGAAAGTCGCTAACCCGTGAAAACTTCTCACCTCATGAATGTTTGTCGGGATCGGCCATTCCCTAATAGCTCGCACATTTTCATCGCCCACAAGAATGCCTGTAGACGTTACAACAAATCCTAGAAACAATAGATTGTTGGTTAAAAAACTACACTTCTTCAAGTTGAGGTACAACTTGTTAATTTGTATGACGTACAACACCTGCCTGAGATGTTTCCTGTGCTCCGCCTCATCCTAGTTATATATCAATATATCATCAAAATATACTACCACAAATCGGCCAGTAAACGGTTTTAGAACTTGATTCATCAAACGCATAAAAGTACTTGGTGCGTTCGATAGGCCAAAGGGCATGACCAGCCAGTCATATAACCCTTCCTTGGTCTTGAATACTGTTTTCCACTCAACACCGGGTCGGATACGAATCTAATGGTACCCACTCCTTAGATCTAGTTTTGAGAACACCTTTGCCCTTTCTAGCATATCGAGCATGTCGTCTAACTGTGGTATTGGGAACCGATACTTGATGGTAATTTTGTTGATTGCCTAGCTGTTAACACACATGCTCCAGCTTTCATCTTTTTTTGGCGTTAATAATACTGGTACGACACATGGGATCATGCTCTCTCTCAAGAGACCCTTACGAATCAATTCCTCCACTTGCCCCTGAAGTATTTCGCACTCCTTTGGACTCATCCGATAATGAGGGTGGTTGGGCAAGCTAGTCCTAGGAACGAGGTCTATGTGATGTTGGATGTCCCTCATGGGGGACAATCCATCAGGTAAATCCTCAGGCCAGACTTCTTTTATTTCGTTTAGCAATAGTTTTAAATTTGGAGGGATGTTTGAAGGTTCCTCTTCCTCGCCCTTCACCACTACGGCGTACACCTCGCCAGTTTCCTTGGATTCCTCCATGAAATCCCGAATGGTCAAGAGGGAACTCCCCTCCACTTTAGAGGCTTTAGAGTGGTTCTCTGGTGCCACAGGGGCAAGGATTATTTTTGGCTATCCTTGACGAATACATAGACATTGTCTCGTCCCCGATGGGTCGCTTCACGGTCCGACTGCCAGGGTCGACCAAGTAGCATGTGGCAAGCTTTCATGTCAACCACATCACAAAGTATCTGATCCTTATAATTTTTACCAATTGAAAACGAGATAGTGCATTTTCAGTTACCTTGGTTTCATTCACCTTTTTTATCTAGCCGATTGAGTACGGGGAAGGATGTTTCGTTGTTGGTAGCCGCAATTTGTCCACCATTACTCTTGAGATGATGTTCTCGCTACTATCACTGTTTATGATCACATCACAAACCTTTCCGTTGACAGTGCACCGAGTATAAAATATATTGTGTCGCTGTGGATGCAATTCCTTTTGTGAGGTATACAGTAATCCCTCACAACTAGAAATTCGCCACAATCCTCGCTTGTCATTTCATCGCCACCTACTATTTCTTCAGTGGTTTGTTCATGTTCATCATAGCCATGGTCTTCTTCTGCGGCCTCATCTTCAATGCCCCATTCGTTTATAGTCAAGTGTGCTGTGGGACGTTGAGGACAGGTGTTTGATAAGTGACCTGGCTGGCCACAACGGTAACAATTGTTCGACCTTGGTCTAGCATAAGGATTTGGAATCCTACTCGGGCCTTCTGTTGTGGGTGCTGTACGTTGAGGTCTGGATGAGCCGTTCCCCGTATCACGGTTCGCAGTTGTAGGATGTTGAGGATGTTCTCCTACTGGATCTTTTCCTCGTGCCAGCACTGGATCCTGCGTGGGACCCGTCATGGGGGGTCGAGTTGAAGGATATGGACGAGCAGGAACTCTTGCAAGTTGTGTTTCTACCCTACCCGCCAATTGAACTGCTTCATCCACGGTCCCGACTGAATACATCTGAACTCGGTCCTGAATTATCGGTCGCAACCCACCTATAAATCGTGCCACCTTCTGTGACTCAGATTCTGACAGATCGTTTTGTGTAGCCAACCACTGGAATTCTTCAGTGTAGTCTGTGATGGTTCAATTTCCTTGTCGATAATTTTGGTATTTCTAGAATAATATCTGCTCATAATCACTGAGGAGAAATCATGATTGAAGAAGACGTCTCATCCGTGGCCATGATGAGATGGGTGCCTTGTTCTGGCGGGCTCGTGAGAGTTGTAATTGTTCCCACCATGCAGAAGCACCAGATTTTAACTTAAACGCTACTAATTTTACCTTTTTATGATCTGACATGTCTATATAATCAAAATATCTCTCTACTTCGCCTAGCCAATCGAGGAAATCTTCTATACGTAATAAACCATTAAAACTAGGAAGTTCAGCCTTACCTCGATAGTCTCTTTCAGCACGATTTAGATGATCGCCTCCATAGATTGGTCGTCGGGCAAAACCCTCATTAAGGTCCTCGTCGCTAGAACTTGAATCATCTGGTGTAGACCTACGGTTTACCACTGGTAGTGCCCTACGGAAATCGGGTTTGTATCGTACAGCAACCACGGATGGTGGAGCCACCATGGGTGGTGGAGCAACCATAGGTGGTGGAGCACTGCTTAGGGCTCGGGGTGGAAGTAGCGCAACCACAATACGGTCGAGAGTTGCCTGCAGCCCTTGCATGGTCAACTGACTCTCCCGGTGGAAAGTTTCTATTCTTTCCGAAAGATAACGAATCCCTGGATCACCATCCAAAGGATTTTGATTCATACCTTCATTGTTTGCCATCGGCCTGGGGGGAATCCTCGCTTTGATACCAATTGACGTAGGGATGAACGTGATGAGGATAAATACTCCGAATCCACGGAGCTTCTCTGGACTCCTCACAGAGACTTCTCGAATCCACAAGGAAAGAAAGCAGAAAATAGAAATAAATTCTAATAAATTCAAAATTGATTAATTGATCCATAAAAACGAGTTCACAACCCTTTAAATAGGGGTACCAAGCAATGGGAAAGAAATCAGAATTAAACTACAACTAAAACTCCTAGAATTTATCACTTACTATAAATAGTAAACTTACTATAAATAGTAAACTTACTATTTATAGACGATCGTGATGTCTACTAGTGCGCAAGGTTTTCGACCAAAAATAGTAAGTGTCCTATTTGGCTTCACCAAACCGTTCCCCTAATTATTCTAAGCTCTTTTCACGTTGGGCGCAACTCCTAAAGCCCGACGGATGAAGAGTTATAATCAAACTAAACTTACTATTTATAGTAAAAACGAAATTAAAACAGGAAAACGACCATCGATCCAGGGGTTTCTCGCAATTCCGAGCGTCGCAACCCTGCAGAGTAGGGTTGGTTGGCTAAAGTAGCTCGTTCTACCTCAAAATCATATATTTTACGTCAGGTAACTCATTCCGGATTGCGAGATACGTCCGATCTAAGGTCCAACGGTCCGAATCACTTCCGTCGTCGACCGGGCCTTTTCTGATCCATCTTGGCCATGAAACTGTCCGCGACCCGCTCTACATCAGAAACATGGGAAGTAGAAATTAGACCAATCCAACTTAGATTTCACTTAAACCTGACCCATATATGAGTGGGTTAGGTTAGCTCCTCTTAATCCAAACCCAACCCAGACTCAGCTTATTTTTTACTTCAACTCAGCCAAAACCAAACCAATATATTATTGAATTGGGTCTAGTGCTAAAACTATATATTCCCAATTATTAATGGACATGAATCTGGAACTCCCCTCAGCAGGATCCAATAACCCATTTGCACGTCTAATCTCAATGGACCATTTAAGTGCTCTTTTCAGCCAGCTTTTATTAGGGCTGATGGACCCAAAATGTTTCCTACTTGGCCCGCCTTGAGATTTACAACCCTAAATTTTGGGACTTGCTAATAACCAAATCAGCCTGTCCTATTTTTAGCTAGAGTCATGATAATCTGGCCTGGCTAAGCCTGACTAAACAAGCAATGTTGGGTCTAAGTATTTGCCAAAATGCTAGACCAGACTCAGCCCGAGGTTTATGTTCATTTCTCTTTTAAGATTGTGTCATGGCCCTAGTAGAATCTTCCATGGAAGTGGCAAAAATAGCTCTAAAAGAACCCTCCGACCAACAGTCACAATTTAGTGGACTTTCTAATAGATTTTTGACATAATATGATAATTTAATGCATTGTGTAACATGCATAAATCATGTACTTTTTGATGCAGGGATGAACGTGATGAGGTCGAGCACCGTCTCCCTCGAGAGGATAACTGTTCCGAATCCACGGAACTCCCCTGGACTCCTCATAGAGGCTTCTCGAATCCACGAGAAAGAAAGCAAGCAAAATAGAAAATAAATTCTATAAAATTTTAAATTGATTAATGAATGAAATAAACGAGTTCACAACCCTTTAAATAGGGATACCAAGTAATGGGAGAGAAATCAGAAGCAAACTACAACTAAAACTCCTAGAATTCGCAAATTACTATAAATAGTAAACTTACTATTTATAGACGGTCGGGATGTCTACTAGTGCGCAAGGTTTTCGGCCAAAAATAGTAAGTGTCTTATTTGGCTTCACCAAGCTGTTCTCCTAATTATTTTAAGCTCTTTTCATGTTGGGCGCAACTCCTAAAGCCCAACGGATGAAGAGTTATAATCAAACGAAAACTTACTATTTATAGTAAAAATGGAATTAAAATAAGAAAAAGACCTTCAATCCAAGGATATTTCACAAATTTGTCTTGTGTAACCCAGCATAGCAGGTTGGTTGGCTAAAGTAGCTCGTTCTACCCCTAAATCATATATTTTATACCCGATAACTCATTCTGAATTGTGAGATACGCCCGATCTAAGGTCCGACGGTCCGGATCACTTCTGTCATCGACCGGGCCTTCTAATCTATCTTAGCCATGAAACTGTCCGCAACTCGCTCTACATCAGTCCCCTCCACTTCAAAAGAATTCATCCTCGAGTTCTCGTCCTGCTCTGGTTCATGATACTCGGTTAGGTCCGCAACGTTGAAAGTCCGTGAGATCGCCATGTAATCTGGAAGATCAATAATATAAGCATTGTCATTGATCTTTCGGATGATTAGTACGGGTCGAATCTTCTTATTCTTCAACTTGTTGTACGTCCCGGTCAAAAATCTCTCTTTACATAGATGGACCATAACGTGGTCGCCCACCTCAAAAATTTTTTGTCGTTGATGCTTGTCCGCTTGTTCCTTTTACTTCTCGTTCGAGGCATGTAACTTGGTCTACACTTTCGCGTGGATGTCCATGATCCTGTCTACCATATGTTTGCTGCAATGCTCGTGCCTGAGAGCTTGGGTAGAGGGACCAAGTCAAGTGTGTGGCGAGACACTCGTCCATGGATAATCTAGAATGGTGATTTCCCTATCGAGCAATTCACCATGTTATTGAATGTAAACTCTGCTTAAGAAAAGGCCAAATCTCATTGTTTCATTTTTTCTCCTGAAATACAGCGAATGAGGTTTCCCAACATGCGATTCACAACCTCGTTCTGCCCATTAGTCTGTGGGAGATAGGTACTGCTGAATTGAAGTCGTGTATCGAAACAAGTCCACAAAGTTTACCAAAAGTGGCTAATGAACTTTGTGTCACAATCAGAAGTAATGGTCCTAGGGACCCCGTGTAGTTGTACGACCTCCCTGAAGAATAGATTTGCCACATGTGTTGCGTCGAGGGTCTTCTTGCATGAGATAAAGCGCGCCATCTTAGAGAAACGATCTACCACCACGAACACCGAATCTATGCGGCGTTGTGTTTGTGGGAGACCAAGCACGAAGTCCATAGATAAATCCTTCCAAGCACCGTCAGACACAGATAATGGGGTGTAGAGGCCCATATTTTAAGATTGCCCTTTGGAGGTCTGACAAACATGACAACGTTGTACGACTTTTCCCAAATCACATACCAATTGCGGCCAATAATACCACTCTTCAACAAGAACTCGCGTCTTGTCTCGCCCAAGGTGTCCACCGAGGCCACCTCCATGTAGCTCCTGAATAATCTGCTCTTTCAGAGAACTTTGGGGGATGCACAATCGATTCCCTTTGAAGAAGAAACTGTCGTATATGAAGGTCATTGGGGTGACCTTCTTGGCACTTCACCCGAGAATCTTTGAATTTTTCATCCTCGACATACAACTCCTTAAGACAGTCGAAGCCGACCACCTCGTTGCTCATCGTAATAAGTAGTGAAGCACGACAGCTAAGTGCATCAACTACCTTGTTCTACTGCCCCGATTTGTGCTTCAGAACGAACTTGAATTTCTATAAAAACACAACCCATCTAGCATGCATACGATTCACGTTAGTCTGACTATTAATAAACTTTAATGCTTGATGGTCAATGTACAAAACAAACTCTCTTTGAATCAGATAATGCCCCAATGTCGTAGCACCTGAACGACTGCGTACAACTCAAGCTCATACGTCAGCCACTTCTTTCGGGCTTCGCTGAGCTTCTCGTTATAGAAGGCTACCGACCTACCTTCCTGTGATAATATTCCTTCAATTCTTACATATAAAGCATCACACTCAACTTCAAACAGCTTATCGAAATTGGGAAGTACCAAGACCGGTGTTGTGGACAAACGATGCTTAATCTCATGAAAGCTCTTGTTAGCTTCATCGGTCCACTGAAATGGTCTCTTTTCATGCAATCTGTAATAGGCGCAACTATTGTGCTAAAATTTCATACGAATCAACGATAGAAGATCGTCAACCCGTGAAAAGTCCTCACCTCATGAATGTTTGTCGGGATCGGACATTCCCTAATGGCTCGTACCTTTTCATCGTTCACACGGATGCCCGTGGACGTTATAATAAATCATAGGAATAACAGGCTGTCAGTTAAAAAACTACACTTCTTCAAGTTGAGGTACAACTTGTTAATTTGTAGGACCTGCAACACCTGCCTGAGATGTTTCCTGTGCTCTGTCTCATCCTGGCTATATATATCAATATGTCATCAAAATATACTACCACAAATCGGCCAGTGAACGGTTTTAGAACTTGATTCATCAAATGTATAAAAGTACTTGGTGTGTTCGATAGGCCGAAGGGCATGACCAGCCACTCATATAACCCTTAGTCTTGAATGTCGTTTTCCACTCATAACAGGGTTGGATACAAATCTGATGGTACCCGCTCCTTAGGTCTAGTTTAGAGAACACATTGACCCCTTATAACATATCGAGCATGTCGTCCAACTGTGGTATTGGAAACCGATATTTAATGGTAATTTTGTTGATTGCCCGGTTGTCGACACACATGCGTCAGCTTCCATCTTTTTTTTTAAACGTTAATAATGATGATACGACACATGGGCTCATGCTATCTCTCAAGAGACCTTTACGGATCAAGTCCTCCACTTGCCCATGAAGTATCTCACACTCCTTCGAACTCATTCGATAATGAGGGCGGTTAGGCACGCTAGTCCCAGGGATGATGTCAATGTGATGTTAGATGTCCCTCATGAGGGGCAATCCATCAGGTAAATCTTTAGGCCAGACTTCTTTGAATTCATTTTGGAATAGTCTTAAACTTGGAGGAATATTTGAGGGTTCTGATTCCTCGCCCTTCACCACTACGATGTATACCTCGCCGGTTTCCTTGGATTCCTCCATGAAATCCCTAATGGTCAAGAGGAACTCCTATCCACTTTAGAAGCTTCAGGGTAGTTCTCTGGTGCCATAGGGGTAAGAATTATTTTTCGACTATCCTTAACGAATATGTAGACATTGTTTTGTCCTCGATGGGTCGCATCACGGTCCGATTGCCAGGGTCGACCGAGTAACATATGGCATGCTTCCATGTCGACCACGTCGCAACATATTTGATCCATACAATTTTTGTCAATTGAAAACGAGATAGTATATTGTTCAGTTACCTTGGTCTCGTTCACCTTTTTTATCAACCAATTTAGTACAGAGAAGGATGTTTTTACGTTGGTAGTGCAACTTATCCACTATCACTCTTGAGACGATGTTCTCACTACTACCACTGTCTATGATCACATTATAGACCTTTTCGTTGACAGTGTACCATGTATGGAATATGTTGTGTCATTGTGGATGTAATTCCTTCCGTGGGGTATACAGTAATTGCTTCACAACTAGAGATTCACCACGATCCTCGCCCGTCAATTCACCGCCATTTGCTATTTCCTCAGTGGCTTATTCATGTTCATCAAAGCTAGGGTCCTCTTCTGCGGCCTCACATTCAGTGACTACTTTGTTTATGGTCAAGTGTGTTGTGGGGACAGGTGTTTGATAAGTGGATCGGTTGGCCACGGCGGCAACAATTGTTCGACCTTAGTCGTACGTAAGAATTTGGAATTCTACTGGGGCCCACTGTTGTGGGTGTTACACGTTGAGGCCTAGATGAGCTGCTCCCCATATCACAGTTTGTGGTTGTAAGAGGTTGATGACGTTCTCCTACTGGTTCTTTTCCCCGTGCTAGTACTGGATCTTACGCGGGACCCGTTATGGGGGGTCGAGTTGAAGGATAAGGCCGATTCAAAATTCTTACAGGCTGCGTTTGTACCTTACCTGCCAACTGAACCGTTTCATCCACAGTCCCGACTGGGTGCATCTGAACTCGATCCTAAATTTTCGGTCGTAACCCTCCTATAAATCGTTCCACTTTCTGTGAATCAGATTCTGACAAATCGTTTCGTGTTGCCAACCGCTAAAATTTTTTAGTGTAATTGTGACGGTTCGATTTCCTTATCAGCAATTCTGGTATTTCTGGAATAATATCTGCTCATAATCACTGAGAAGAAATCGTGATCAAAGAAGACGTCTCATCCGTGGCCATGATGAGATGGGCGCCTTGTTCTGGCTAGCTCGTGAGAGTTGTAATTGTTCTCACCATACAGAAGCACCAGATTTTAATTTAAGCGCTACCAGTTTTACTTTTTTTTTTGATCTGGTACGTCCATATAATCAAAATATCTCTCTACTTCGGCTAGCTAATCGAGAAAATCTTCTATGCATAATAAACCATTAAAACTAGAAAGTTCAGCCTTACCTTGATAGTTTCTTTTAGCATGATCTAGATGATCGCCTCCATGGATTGGTCATTGGGCAAAACCTTTATTAAGGTCCTCGCCGCTAGAACTTGAATTATCTGATATAGCCCTACGGTTTGCCACTGGTAGTACTCCACGAAAATTGGGGTTGTGTCATATAGCAACCATGGGCGATAGAGCAACCATATGCTACAGAGCACCGCCTAGAGCTCGGGGCAGAAGTAGTGCATTCGCAAGACGGTCGAGGGTTGCTTGCAACTCTTGTATGGTCAACTGACTCTCCTGATGGAAAGCTTCCATTCTTTCCGCAAGATCATGAATCCCTAGATCACCGTTCACAGGATTTTAGATCATACCTTCGTTATTTGCCTTCAGCCCAAGGAAAATCCTCGCTTTGATACCAATTGATGCGGGGTTGAACGTGATGAAGTCGAGCACCGTCTCCCTCAAGAGAATAACTACTATGAATCCACGAAACTCCCCTGGACTCCTCATAGAGGCTTCTCGAATCCACGAGAAAGAAAGCAAACAAAATAGAAAATAAATTCTATAAAATTTGAAATTGATTAATGAATTAAATAAACAAGCTCACAACCCTTTAAATAGGGATACCAAGTAATGGAAGAGAAATCAGAAGCAAACTACAACTAAAACTCCTAGAATTCGCAACTT
The DNA here is from genome assembly GCA_021015155.1 of Magnolia officinalis. Lineage (NCBI taxonomy): Eukaryota > Viridiplantae > Streptophyta > Magnoliopsida > Magnoliales > Magnoliaceae > Magnolia > Magnolia officinalis. The sequence continues at coordinate 55,084,128 of JAJHSJ010000011.1, forward strand.
ACTATAAATAGTAGACGATCGTGATGTCTATTAGCGCGCAAGGTTTTCGGCCAAAAATAGTAAGTGACCTATTTGGCTTCACCAAGATATTCTCTTAATTATTCTAAGCTCTTTTCATGTTAGGCGCAACTCCTAAAGCCCAACGGATGAAGAGTTATAATCAAACTAAAACTTATCTATTTATAGTAAAAACAGAATTAAAATAAGGAAACGACTGTCGATCTAGGCGTATTTCTCAAATCCGGCTTGCGCAACCCAGCATAGCAGGGTTGGTTGGCTAAAGCAGCCCGTTCAACCCCGAAATCATATATTTTACGCCCGATAACTCATTCTGGATTGTGAGATACGCCCGATCTAAGGTCCGACATTTCGGATCACTTTTGTTGTCGACCGGGCCTTTTCTGATCCATCTTGGCCATGAAACTGTCCACGACCCGCTCTACATCACTTTTACATACAAAAATTATTATCATCTTCATCTTCATCATCATCATCTAAGCTTTATCATGACCAATTGAGGCTGCATGAATCTTATTCCTCCATTTCACTGTCTTTAGGTAGACCATAGGTCATAAAGTCATTTCTAACAACCTTCACCTATTTCCTTCCGGGCCTTTTGACTTATCCTTTTATAGTCTTGCATTCAACTCACTCCTAATTAGTGTAGCTCTTAATCTCTGCTGAAATGACCAAATCATCTAAGTTTGCTTTCCCTCATTTATTATCTACTGGTGCTATTTCCAAGTTCTCTTGAATACATTCATTTCTAACTCTAAGTTTTCTTAAATGCATCCATTTCTAACTTCTATCTTTCTTTGTCTTACCATTCATTCATCTCACATCCTCACTTTAACTTTTACATACTAAATCAAAATTCCTAAAAATCCTAATTATAATTCCACCTCTTAAAATCAAGTTAGAGGACAGATGCTATCATTCCTCATTAAGGCCCGTTTGGATATCACCAAATAAGTTACTTTTTCTACTTACAACATTAGATAAGTGACGCAAGGAAGGACATGATGAGGTTGATCACTGTCTTTCTTAGGGATAACTACTCTAAATCTGTGGAGCTTCTCTAGAATCTTTATAGAGATTCCTCGAATCCATGAGGGATGAAAACAAAAATAATTTCTAATAATTGGAAATAAATTGATTAATGAAAAAAAAAATTGAAATTGCAATCCTCTAAATAGTGAACTCAAACCTAGGTTTTAGAATCAAACTCCAACTTGAACTCCCTAAAAATGTGACTTACTATAAATAGTAAACTTATTATTTACAAATGGCCATGATTCCTACTAGACTTCATGGTTTTTGGCCAAAAATACAAGTGTCCAATTTGGCCTAACCATGTTATTCTCCTAATTTTTCTAAGCGCTTTTCATGTTGGGCATGACCATTAAAACTCAAAGGATCAAAAGTTATGATCGAATCAAAACTTACTATTTATAGTAAAAACGAAAATAAGAAGGACTTTACACTGTCGATCTGATGGAATCTCACAACTCATTTCGGTTTGCAAGATATGACTGTTTTGAGGTTCTGATGGTCTTGATCACTTCCACCTCCGATCGGGCCTTCTCTGGTCCATCTTGGCCATGAAAGTGTCTGCGACCCACTCTACATCAATAAATAACTTATTTGAGATAATTTTGGTTTTGATCAATTATAAGTAACTTTTTTGCTTAAAAATTACTTAATCACTTTAGCATAATCAGTAGAAACCAAGATAATTAAGCTACTTTAGACACAAATAGCTTACCTTAAGTAACTTTCGATCCAAGTGACCTAGTGTTTGCAAGTTGATTGACTCTCTCTTATAAAATAAAAGTAAACTGTAATATACTATACATTAATGAAAACACTAATTAATCAAAATATATATAGCCACTTGATCGTCATGATCCGACACCACAAAACCCAAGTCTCTCCACAAAGTTCTTTGATCAAAGTTTGTCAATGGGCCACACCTTGCTTGATTAAAATTAATATCTCAAATAGGTATGAGTCAACCGTCTTAGTCCTAGGAAACTTACCGAGTCAACTCAAAACTCAGCTGAATCAATAAGAAACTCAGTCCCGAATCAACACATTCCCAGCTCGGGATGACTCGTCGAGTCGATGCGACTCGCAGTGACTTCAACTAAATCACTTGGGTCTGCTACGTAGTAAACATTAATAAAACATAAACGAGAGAATAAATAAACCAAACCAGACAAATCTTGTATTTTACACTAATAATTATTTTAAGTATGTTAACTGTTTATTTCTATTCCTAATTTATTAATTTCTAAATGATTAAATATATATCAAGTCAAGCCGGGTCAAGTCTTCGAGTCACTTAAGTCAGATTAAAATCAAATCAGGTTGGGTTTTCGAACTGTGGTCTCAAACCAACTATATAATAAATTTCATTAGGATTAATTAGCTACAGCAGTTTGCTACTTTTATCATATCATGGTCCCACCTAAAAAAATAATACTTATTTTTTGTCCCTCGGGTTCGGCTTTACGAGACCGATAGATAAGGGTTGAAATTGGCATTGTCAGTAATTGTTTTTCTTTTTTAGCAATAAGCTTCTAATGAAAGAGCCCACCAAATGAACGGTCTGGATCTCATTCACCGTAACCATCTATATGCTTGGAGCACGACTTTGGTGAATCTCACGGACCGTTGTTAAAAGACTGTTGGCAGGAATTTATATATTAATTGAAATTTCAAAAGTTGATTTTGAAAACGCGTGCTAAGATTTCTACCATTTTTTTGACTAAGTGATCGTACCAGCTTTTCAAATTGTACAGATGGTTTCCACTGTTTAGTGATCTGACCGTTGACATCATGGGCCCCACTAAACAGTCCAAGCACCAAAAATCACTCCGGTAAAAAATTTCTATACCTTTCAACATGTGGGGCCTTATGTGAACATGCCTACTCCCAAAAGCATCAAATCTCCAAGTGGGTCACACCCAAAAAAGCTAAGTGTATTCAAGCTTGGTTCCATTTGGAAAATTCCCCTTTTCCTTCCATTTTACTCATTTTGGTTCTACTTTAGATTATCTTTTTCAAATGCCAAGTTTCCTATTCGTTACACATAGGGAAGTTCTCTCAGCCAAACCAGTTTGTAGATTTGACAGCCTACATCATTGATAGACGACCATTCCCATAAAATCCCCTGAATGGGTTAATTCTAATTTTCCCATTAATGGCATGCAAATACATAATTAGAAAAGAAAGCATGAACAAGGCACGTTCCATGGGAGAAAGACCAAAGATTCAATGGCTATAATCTTCCAAGAATTGCCCATCCATCATTGGGGCCTTTATACCAATGGCTTGGATAGACAAACCACAAATGTACAAAATGAGTTGTGAATAAGAAACTCAGCCTCTTTTTATCATGATTTTCACTAGTTGATATAGCAACCCAATGCACTTGGATGGAAAGGAAGTGAAGTTCCTCAATCCCTACAGCTTTGCTAATCTATACACCAACACACATGTCAATATGGCATAAATGCTGGGAATTTGTGCTGCGGAATCACACAGATCTAAATCTATGATAGCAATCCAATGGCACCAAGCACACATAAGAGAACACAAAGATTTAATATGGAAAACCCTTACGGGAAAAACCACGACATAAAGCGACGGATCTCCACTATGAAAATAGAAATTACAAAGAAAGAGAACTTATCCGATTCAAACAACCTCGAATCTTACCCTTGCTACACCCTTTAGAAACCCTAAAATCCTTTTAAGAACTCTTGGAACTCCTTTAGAAAGCCTTAGAATAACCCTAGGGGCCCCTATTTATAGTTCAGGAAACTCCACTTACGCACCTAGTCGGGAAAAGTCCGGAAACCACCTCGAATTTACGCATTTTGCACCAAATCTGTGCAAAAATCTGCGTAACCTCGACTGGTCGAAGGAGGGCCTCGACTGGTCGAGCAACCCGTTCGACCGGTCGAGCCATCCCCTCGACTGGTTGAGCAGCCCGGACACCAAAAATAATAGCACGCTAGACTTTGAGTCGAGCAGTGCTCGACTAGTCAAGCGGCCCACTCGACCGGTCGAGCCATGCTCTTGACCGGTCGAGCAACGCAAATATGCCAAATTAAAGGCATCTGACAACAATCTCCACCATGCCTTCAATCTTTAACCGTGTATCTTGCTGCCCTCTTCTCTTATCTCTACATCATATCATAACTTCTCGTACACACTCCGTCCTTCTTTTACGCCATCGCCAAGCCCGAAGAAGTTACACAGAACTTAAAATTCTCTGCAGGAACGATCTAGGTGAGCATGTTTGCCGGATCAAAATCCACGTGCTCAACCAGCTTTGCTCGTGTCTTCTCAAAAGAAAAGACGTAGTATTCTTACCATCTCACCGCTACCCAATATTGCTTGTCGGGGTACTTGCTCACAAAACTAATAGCCTGTGAAATAACCGGTCTAATCCAGACCATTGCATACACTGTTAACCGCATTCGAATAAGGCTCATGAGATATCCTGTTTTTCCTCATCTGTTTTGGGAAATGTCCTGAGAAAAACTTGAGGAGAGACGCGTAGGGAACACTCTTCGGCTTTACATGGTCCATCACCTCCTTGATTAATACCTACACACAAGGTATTCTTCCTGTGATTACCAAAGCCTACTCCTCTTTCAGTCTCAATGCCGAGAACCATCTTTGTAGCCCCCCGATCCTTCATCCTGAATGTCCCACTTAACCGAGTCTTCAGTACATTGATTTCAGATATGTCATAATTGGCGATCTACATGTCATCAATTCCTAACTCACCATGAAGGAATCAAACCACTGCTTAGGCGACAGGTCGAACCACGACCTCTTGCAAAGTCTTTTCTCAGCCCCTTTAACTTCGAACCGCAACCACTGCCTAGGCGACAGGTCGAACCATGACCTCCTGTAAAGTCTTTTCTCAGCCCCTTTAACTTCGAACCGCTCTGGTTGCTTCATGTAGATCTTTTCTTCACTTTCTCTTGCAGAAGTGCAGACTCCACATCCATCCATCCAACTCAAGATCACATTGGCCAACCAGCGCCAATCACGGATCTAATAGACACTTGCTATACCGTCGACGAGAATATCTCTGAGAAGCCGATCCCTTCTCTCTAAGCATAACCCTTCGCTACCAATCTTGCCCTGTATCTATGCTGTATCCTCCTGAAAATCCACCTACATCTAACCACTCTCCGGCCCACTGAAAGCTTCACCAGCTCCCATATGTCGGTCTGGTATAACGAATCCATCACATCGCCCATAGTCACCTTTCACTTCTTAGCACCAGGAACATCTAGAGCCATCTGAATAGAAGATGAATCGCTTGTGATATTGGAGTCGTCCATGCACCTCACCGATTGTAACGCCCTGTGTTTTCAGGACCCGAGTATATAACCCGTTTCCCAAAAACCTAAGTGTTAGCCTATAAAATCCAGTGTAAATTTGAACCGTCTGTTATTAATCAGAGTTAACAGCAACGAAGCTAGAATAAACCATGCATTAAATAAAAACATTCAGTTCATCACCAATTTTCAAATGTGGCGCCTATACAGGACTTATACAATCCTAAATACAAGTTCCGTAATAACAAAAACCAGAAACCTATCATGTAATGGTGAGACTCAATATAGGCCGCAGGGACCTCACCTTACTCCCTAGATAACTGATCTGCTCTAGCGATCCAGTGGACGTCATCGACTCGCTCCACACCTGCATCAACTGTTACGATTTGATAGCGTCAATGGCTATCGCAGTGAGGAGCACCCTCTAATATTACGCACTCGTTATTCATAATCTAACAAAGATTACAAGTCATGAAATTAGATACACTAAACAGGGCATTTCATAGTCATACTTATGTTAAGAAAGTCAAACCAATCAGCAGAATTTTATCATAGGCAAAATATAATGGCAGTTGCAATACAAGAAAACATGTCCAGATAGCCAAACAATCAAACATACGATTTTCTATTGCCCCCGAAAACACATTATACGTGAACTCCGCAAGATGGTTAGAAAATCGATAAGCAAACTTTAGCTCCACCTGAAAATCATGGTACAGTGGAATTCACAAGGTGAATAGAAAACCACCCTTTAAACCTCTACTTCACTCGGGAATTATGTCGTACGTGAACTTCGCAAGATGGCTAGAAAATCGATAAGCGAACTTCAGCTCCACCCGAAAATCATGGTACGACTGAACTCCACAAGATGAAGAGACAATCAACATGCAAACTCTAGACCACCCGAAAATCATATTGTACGTGAACACCGCAAAATGGCTAGAAAATCGATAAACGAACTTCAGCTCCACCCGAAAATCATGGTACGAATGAATACCGCAAGATGGCTAGGAAACAACAAGGTCTGTAAATATAACCAATAAGCCACGAAGGGCACCAATGACCCATCCAAGCCACAAGGGCAAATGTGCGATTCAAGCCGTGTAAGGCAATGTGGACCGCATGATCATAAGTCCATGGTAAGTTCCATTCAATTCATCATTCAAGCACAAGTGGTAGCATATAAATAAATCAATATATAAACAATAAAGGATAGCATGTTATCATCGAACCATTCATGCATGTTATAATTTAAAAGAAACGTTTATCGTCCAACACATGAATTAACTATACAACAAGTTAACATATTTAATAGTAAAGTAAGTAACTCAGTTAAGAGAATCATGCCATCATCTATAACTAGATTGATGAAGTCAAGTGGGAAGCTCAAAGGGTGAGTCCTCACCTTGGTCAATTTAAGATGACATCAATTTGAATTACCCCAATGTGCACAAACTCTACTCAGCACTCACACTAAACCGTCTTGGACTTGATCAGTCCAAGCAAAGAGGATCTATGCATATGAGATTTGAACTGTTACCAATTAAATAGAGATTTATTAAATAATAATATAGTTAGACATGTTTTAACATGAAATTTAAATGAAGTGGGCTCACCCATGCATTCCCCCCATCAACTCATGGACTGAGCCATTTTCTGGCTCAGTAGCTATGCATAGGAGCACCAGATTGGGCTCTTCTTGGCCCACTACATCGTTTTCAAAGGGGCTAGCCTGTGGGGTATGGGCCCACCTGTTTATCGCCAAGTGGCTGCAAGGCAAATACATCATGGTTTGCCTCACACAGCACCGTCTAGATGGACGGTGAGGCTGTAAAACCCATGCATCGCGATGGCATCCCACCATCCCAATCAAGTGGACGGTGGAGATGTAGAATACATAAATCACGGTGCCCACACGTGAGACCCATGGATGCGTGGAGTGGATACAACACTACATCAGGGTGGGACCCACATGAAATTTAGATCTGTCTCATCCTAGTTGCAATGCCATAAACTGATCTCTGTAAATGGCTGGACGATATGGTTACAACCCTACCTTAAGGTGGGCTGCCTGCTGGACGGACAAGATAAGACACATATGCACGGTGGTCCCCGCCGTTTGTGGACCACCTAGGTAATGGGCCAGGCTGTGGGCCTCTCATGACTGGCCCAGAGGCCCGAGAAGGTTTCAACGGTGGATGTTAGTTCCCCGCTGTCCAGCAGCGTTTGGCCTGCTACTGGACGGTGTGGATATGTACATCATCGAGGTGGGCCCCACGTGCAAAGCATGAACGACATGGATATCAAACAGATACATCAAAGGGGGCCCACAGAACTTGCTATTGCTGGCGTCAATACAACAGCAATTAGCTATGGGTGTGACCCGCTGGCCGGCCAGTGCCTGAATCACGCTGACTCACCGAGTTGGGTGGGAGTAGCAACCACGCCCGAACTCTCTTCTCCTTCCTTTCTTCTACTTCCTTCTTCTATTATTTCTCTCTGTTTTCCTTTTTCTTTTGTTAATCCTCTCTAACCCAACAGACTGACACACAACAACCAGCGGTCCACCAAAGTGATAGCAGTTGAGTGTCAACGAGTTGACTCAACCTCAACTCGTCAACAGCTTCACACGCCACTCTGTTTCCTCTACAGATTTGGATTATAATAAAAATAATAATAATAAAAAGATTATTTCAGGCTGTCATTGACAATAGACAATGCCTACCTGGTGGGTGAATAAATCACGAATCGATGTTCGCAACTGGTCGTGCGGCCAGTAGTTCTTTTGGCGAGGAAGATGAGCTCCTCCAATGGCAAAGTTCTATCCGACCACCCTTCCTTCGATTTGAGGCACGTGGACATCAAAGAACAGTCCAAGGAGGCAAATAGGAGGGAGATTTCGAAGCTTCAGGCCGGTTTCAATGGTGGGTTCGTGTTTTGGAAGAAAAGGCGAGTTTTGGAGGTGCGATTGCAAGGAGTAGAGCAGCAAACCCTTTGCAATAAAAACTCTCTGTTTTAATGCCCTAAACCTCCCAGCACCGTCGGATGGAGGATGCATGACCAGGATTTGATCCTGATGTCTGGTTCCTTGAAATAGTTAGTAAAATCGTAGGTTCTTTACACCGATTTTCTACGAAAACCTAATCCATGCCATCAACAAATGGATGGATGGGATAGGCTTAAATAAAGGGCTAGGATCTCAGAAAACAACCCCACACGGAGTGCCAGCTTGGAATGGCAAGAAAAATGGAGGTTTTACATTTTTAGAAAGGAGTGTGTTTTTAGGCCTGATTAGCGACTGATATTGTGTGCACACGGGTGCGATCCAACGGCCTGATCCACCATCACTATGGTCGTCCATAACTCCCAATTGAAATGGGCGGTTTGGATCAAGTAAAAGATCCATGATGGTGGGCCACTAGTCGTCCCAAAGGGACGTCATCTGTCTGTCAGGTGCGGACGGGAAAGTTTTTTGAAAAGGAATGAAATTCCTTTTTTTTGTTGCTTTTCACAGTTAGAGCCGATTTGACCGGCCTCCCAAGTCCAGTGCACCTCGGGTGTGCACTAGTGAGTGGTGCCCACAGTGATGGCCTTGCCCAATCTACTCTGTTCCTTTGTTTTGTTAGCCCACTTTAGGGCCTAGCCCAAAGAATGAGGCAGATCCATGACTTAGGTGGGCCGTATCACTTTATTATGGCCATTAAGTGCCAACCGCCATCGATTCATTGGCGATCCGTGGTCCACTCCTATGATCAAGACCATTCGCCTAGCTAGTGAGCCAATCAAGGCCGCTACTTATTTTGAAATTGATGTCCTATTACATGGATAAGCCGCATGATCAGTCTGGGTGCGGGTGGTGTTCACCGTTTAAAACCCTTGCTCCTACTTACGCTCCTACTTAAGTTAGATTACTCGAATTGCATGGGTCCCCTTGTGATGATTTCTTAAAGAATCCGCTCTGTCTGTCCGGTTTGTTACATTATTTTAGGACACTCTGTCGAAAATGAAGCAGTTTAGTTAATCAAGTGGACCGCACAGTCCCACCGAGTAGTGAGAATACTTACCGTTAAAACTTCAATTGTAACTCTCGTCAACAGTGCCATGCATGTGGTATTACCTAATTTACAATTCTACCCCTTTTCTTTTTCAAAACTTCTGTCATCCGTGACTCATGAGTCTACCGTCCAAATGTGATGAAATTTGACAGGGGATCTTTATTTTTCATGCTCTTTCCATCGCCCAAATTTAAGCCATGATCTCTCAAGGATATTAAGATTCTCTTTTAATGGCTAATATATTTCAAAATTCTAAAATAATATTTGTACATCTCTGATTAATAAGCCATCAGGAAGTTTGGACCTAAACCCTATGGTCTTCATGATGATTGGTTTGCCATGATGTTTACATGACCCGTTTGGCGGATCCAAATATGACGGATGGTCAGATGACTTGTTAAAAATAAGGGGACTTGATGGTTAGCACTCTGGCCATGTATGTCAGTGGATGTACGGTAGGGGTATGAGACGTATACTGTTATATTCGAGTGACTTGTTCACATGTGTAAGTTCTTCATATTGTAATTCTAATGGTGGGTTAAGCATATTCATGTGGGGTGAACAAGATGAACGGGTCAGAATCTCGATTCGATAAGTATACGGACGGATATAGAGGCCAAGTAGCTGATTTACTACAATCTAAGGGCTAAAATTCAACGTGTATGGTTAATTTATGATAATTAGGCCTAGTATAAAATTTCACATGAAACGGATCCTGAGAACTATGTGATCTAGAATTCAGGGGTATATGTTAATGGCATTTTCTTAATTATTGTTGATCTAAGAGTTTTGTGAAATCTAATGGTTCTACATGGTCCTATGCCCAATAGGACTTACATCTAACTCATTATAGATAAATAATTATTCACCAATTTAATCAAGGGAAAGTACGTATATCAGACCACATGATCAACAGTCGGATGACTTGATTTATGGATGGAGATCATTCTTAATTGGTTTGATACATATTGGAGGATGGATGTAGAGTTAGGTTGCCTACATAGGTACCATATATGTGTACATAATAGGTTAAATTCATGATAACACTTGAGTACTGAAAGTATGAGATGTTACAATCTACCCCCCTTAAAGAGAATTTCGTCCCCGAAATTCAATACTTCTACAAATGGGACAAAGACAATCTGTTTTCTATGTCTCTAAGCATTCACGATCAACTGTTAGGACTGGGGTTGTTACAATCTACCCCCCTTATAGAAGAATTTTGTCCCGAAATTCAGTTCTTCCACCATGAATTGAAATTGAGAATAATTTCTTACCATCTAAGGTAAGCGGATATATTACTACAAAAATCTCATGTTCTAATTATTTAGGCAACACAGAAGGATAGTTATAGTAGGTTTGAATCCAATACGTCAAACTTCTACCTGGTCCGGCAGTGAGTCTACTAGTATCCTTCTTAATCCTAGTAAATATTGATCTTCTGCTTGATTAGGACATTGAGACCATTGAAATCATTAGGATTTAGAATTTACATCAAACCGCGTATACTTCGTTTAAACATGGTTCCGTCGATTCGTGTTCCCGATTATTTTAGTCTTTTGAGATATGCTATTTAATTTCCTACTTCCCTAAAGAATAGGCCTAAATGGTTATTTACGCTTCACATTGCAATTTAGCTATCTGGGGTGTTATCCTAAAATCTATAATTTAATTATTCCTAATTGTTTTAGTCACATTACTACGCATTCTCAAAAATTTATAACCTTTACGAACTACCTTGTAACTACTAAGGAAGATTTGTAAAGGTCATACCTTGGTGGCTGAAGTTGTTATACTGAAGGGAAGATCCTCTCGTCTCGTCGTTTCTTAAAACACTGTTTCAAGAAGTGACTTGGCCTTCCACAATAGTCGCAAAGCTTATCCTGTCCCGAAGGATGAGTTGGGTGAGACATTAGTTCCATCCTCCCTTTAGCCATAGGAGATGCAATCGGATCCGTCTAGGCTTTGCTTGCTGATCCTTGAATAAGGGTACCTGTTTTGGCCCTACGCTCGAAGTCCTTCTCTATTTGTATGGCTTTGTCCACAAGATTGGCGAAGTCAGTAAAGTCGAAGGTGCACAATCTCGACTGGATTTCGGGTTAGAGACCTTCCTTAAACTTTTTCAATTTATATTCTTCGTCCTCAACAGCCTTTGGTACATATCGTGACAATTCGTCGAAGCACGCTTCATATTGTGACACTGTCGTATTCCCTTGTTCTAATTTGAGAAACTCAGATATTTTCTTGTGACAATAGCATGGAGGAAAATACTTTTCATTAAACCTTTTCTTAAACTCAGTCCAAGTCCACTCATAATTAGATGAGACTCTTCTTAGCACGCCTTTCCACCATATATCGGCCTTGCCTTCCAAGGCATAAGTGGCGAGAATAACCTTTTGGGCGTCCGAACAACCCAACGATCTCATCATCTTGGCCATTCTATTCAGCCAGTGTTCTGCTAGAATTGGATCTGGTGCTCCTGAGAAGGACGGTGGCCTCAGCCTCTAAAACTGTTTAAACATATCTCCCCACTAACTTCTTCGGTCTTCGAGGCTGATGCGTCCATATTACGTTTAAGAGCTTGTAACAGTGTGGCGATCGAAGCCTGTTGATGTTGTACGATGGTAGTCAGCTGACTAATAACATCGCCAGGTGGGGTTTCAGGTTGCGTTTTGGTAGAGATGTGCCCACATAACTCACAGGTGACTGAGACAGGATAGTTCCTGATGTAGGCTCTCTTTCAGGGCCACTTGGCCTAACTGAAGGTGTAGGAGAGCACATAGGACTCCCTTCTCTAACAACCTCATTCGTTGGTGAAGTCAACAAATGACCTGTCTGCGGTCTCGAGCGATGGGATGGGGCCATAACCTTGTTAAAAGAAAAGATTCGTTGTGGTCATAACCTTCTAAGTTTAACAGGTCTTAAACTAAGATCATAAGACAACTCATATGAATCATGCAGCTGGAGTATTGTTTAGATTAATAAGTGCTCATCAACTCCATATCCTTTATGATTAGGTGCAACAAGACTCCAAGGGTACTAAGATGACCATTTAAGCACCCTTATACACACGTCTTCTAGTCTTCGACCTACAATTAAGATTCTATGAACGTCTCAGGGTTATATTAGCGTTCCACAATAGATTACAGGGGGTCTAACTTACGAGTTCATGGATTTAACCGGACTTTCCATAACATCTAAAATTTGCTTCTAAGTTCACTGACTATCCTAGGAATTCTCATGGGAGTCTAAAATTCCTACATGAGGATTCAGGTTTAAAATACGTTAAACTTGCCTAAAATTTCAAAGCTAGTCTCAACCAGCCTAGCCTAGGGTTGAAATTTTGCCCAGGATTCAAAGTTCTCACTATTGAATATTTCCATTGGTTGGAACATACAAGAGATGTTGTTTCTAATTGAAGAAATGTATTGAGGAATTCTAATTATGATTCCTAATATGAATTCTTAAGTTTATAGAATGCTCGTATTTGATCTAATATACAATGTGAGTGGAATTTGTCTCCCTATAGTACCTGAGCTTAGTCACTGGATTCAACAATCATAATTCACAAAGGGACTTAGGTTTGTGTTTCTAAGTTTAAATGGTTAACCCTAAACATTCCAAGGGGGCCTAAAACTTAGATTCCTAGGTTCATAAATCACTCAAACACTAAGGAAATGAAACCTAGTTTCAGGTTTCTAATTTCTTCAATACCATTATGGATTATTTGAGCTCATATAAGTCCCATTTTTCCCAAGACCTAGTTTATCTAGACTCGCTCTGATACCAACTGTAATGCCTCGTGTTTTCAGGACCCGAGTATATAATCCATTTCCTAAAAACTCGGGTGTTAGCCTATAAAATCCAATGTAAATTTGAACCGTTTGTCATTAATCAGAGTTAACAGCAACGAAGCTAGAATAAACTATGCATTAAATAAAAACATTCACATCATCACCAATTTCCAAATGTAGCGCCCATACAGGACTTATACAATCCTAAATACAAGTTCTTTAATAACAAAAACCAGAAACCTATCATGTAATGGTGAGACTCAATATGGGCCGCAGGGACCCAACCTAGCTCCCCAGATAACCGATTTGCTCTAGCGATCCAGTGGACGTCATCGACTCGCTCCACACCTGCATCAACTGTTATGGTTTGATAGCGTCAATGACTATCATAGTGAGGAGCACCCTTTAAGATTACGCACTTGTCATGCATAATCCAACATAAATTACAAGTCATGAAATTAGATACGCTAAACAAGGCATTTCATAGTCATACTCATGTTAAAAAAGTCAAACCAATCAGCAAAATTTCATCATATGCAAAATATAATGGTAGTCGCAATAAAGGAAACGTGTCCAGATAGCCAAACAATCAAACATACGATTTTCTATTTCACCCGAAAACACATTGTACGTGAACTCCGCGAGATGACTAGAAAATCGATAAGCGAACTTCATCTCCACTCGAAAATCATGGTACAAGTGGAATTCACAAGGCGAATAGAAAACCACATTTTAAACCCCCACTTCACCCGGGAATCATGTCGTACGTGAACTCCGCAAGATGGCTAGAAAATCGATAAGCGAACTTTAGCTCCACCTGAAAATCATGGTACGACTGAACTCTACAAGATGAAGAGACAATCAACATACAAACTCTAGACCATCCAAAAATCATATCGTACGTGAACATCGCAAGATGACTAGAAAATCGATAAACGAACTTTAGCTCCACCCAGAAATCATGGTACGACTGAATACTGCAAGATGGCTAGGAAACAACAAGGTGTGTAAATATAACCAATAAGCCACGAAGGGCACCAATGACCCATCCAAGTCACAAGGGCAAATGTGTGATTCAAGCCGTGTAAGGCAATGTGGACTGCAGGATCATAAGTCCAAGGTAAGTTCCATTCAATTCATCATTCAAGCATAAGCGGTAGCATATAAATAAATTAATATATATACAATAAAGGATATCATGTTATCATTGAACCATTCATGCATGTTATAATTTAAAAGAAATGTTTATCGTCTAACACATGAATTAACTATACAACAAGTTAGCATATTCAATATTAAAGTAACTCAGTTAAGAGAATCATGCCATCATCTATATCGATATTGATGAAGTCAAGTGGGAAGCTCAAAGGGTGAGTCCTCACCTTGGTCAATTCAAGATGACATCAATTTGAATCACTCCAATGTGCACAAACTCTACTCAGCACCCACACTAAACCGTCTTGGACTTGAGTCAATCCAAGCAAAGAGGATCCATGCATATGAGATTTGAATCGTTACCAATTAAATAGAGATTTATTAAATAATAATATAGTTAGACATGTTTTAACATGAAATTTAAATGAAGTGGGCTCACCCATGCATTCCCCCCATCAACTCATGGACTGAGCCATTTTCTGGCCCAGTAGCTATGCATAGGAGCACCAGATTGGGCTCTTCGTGGCCCACTACATCGTTTTCAAAGGGGCTAGCCTGTGGGGTATGGGCCCACCTGTTTATCGCCAAGTGGCTGCAAGGCAAATACATCATGGTTGGCCACACACAGCACCGTCCAGATGGACAGTGAGGCTGTAAAACACATGCATCGCGGTGGCATCCCATCGTCCCAATAAAGTGGACGGTGGAGATGTAGAATACATAAATCATGGTGCCCACACGTGAGACCCATGGATGCATGGAGTGGATACAACACTACATCAGGGTGGGACCCACATGAAATTTAGATCTATCTCATCCTAGTTGCAATGCCATAAACTGATCTCTGTAAATGGCTGGACGATATGGTTACAAACCCTACCTCAAGGTGGGCTGCCTGCTGGACAGACAAGATACGACACATATGCATGGTGGGCCCTGCTGTTTGTGGACCACACAGGTAATGGGCCAGGCTGTGGGCCTCTCATGAACGGCCTAGAGGCCTGAGAGGGTTTCAACAGTGGATGTTAGTTCCCCACTATCCAGCAACGTTTGGCCTGCTACTAGACGGTGTGGATATGTACATCATCGAGGTGGGCCCCACGTGCAAAGCATGGACGACATGGATATCAAACAGTTACATCAAAGGGGGCCCACAAAACTTGCTATTGCTGGCGTCAATACACCAGCAATTAGCTGTGGGTGTGACCTGCTGGCCGACCAGTGCCTGAGTCACGCTGACTCACTGAGTTGGGTGGGAGCAGCAACCACACCCGAACTCTCTTCTCCTTCCTTTCTTCTACTTCCTTCTTCTATTATTTCTCTCTGTTTTCCTTTTTTTTTTGTTAATCCTCTCTAACCCAACAGACTGACACACAACAACCAGCTATCCACCAAAGTGATAACAGCTGAGTGTCAACGAGTTGACTCAACCTCAACTTGTCAGTAGCTTCACACGGCACTCTGTTTCCTCTATAGATTTGGATTATAATAAAATTTTTTTTTTTTTAAAAGATTGTTTCAGGCTGTCATTGATAATAGACGATGCCTACCTGGTGGGTGAATGAATCACGAATCGATGTTCGCAACTGGTCGTGCAGCGGGTAGTTCTTTTGGTGAGGAAGATGAGCTCCATCAATGGCAAAGTTCTATCCAACCACCCTTGCTTCAATCTGAGGCATGTGGACATCAAAGAACAGTCCAAGGAGGCAAATAGGAGGGAGATTTCGAAGCTCCAGGCCAGTTTCAATGGTGGGTTCGTGTTTTGGAAGAAACGACGAGTTTTGGAGGTGCGGCTACAAGGAGTAGAGCAGCGAACCCTTTGCAATAAAAACTCTCTATTTTAATGCCCTAAACCTCCCAGCACTGTTGGATGGAGGACGCACGACCAGGATTTGATCCTGCTGTCTGGTTCCTTGAAACGGTTAGTAAAGCCATGGGTTCTTTACACTGGTTTTCTACAAAAACCTAATCCATGCCAACAGCAAATGGATGGCTGGGATAGGCTTAAATGAAGGGCTAGGAGGCAAGAAAAATGAGGATTTTCCGTTTTTAGAAAGGAGTGTGTTTTTAGGCCTGATTTGTGACTGATATTGTGTGCACACGGGTGTGATCCAACGGTCGGATCCACCCTCACTTTGGTCGTCCATAACTCCCAATTGAAATGGGCGGTTTAGATCAAGTAAAAGATTCATGATGGTGGGCCACTAGTCGTCCCAAAGGGACGTCATCTGTCTATCAGGCACGGGCGGGAGAGTTTTTTGAAAAGGAATGAAATTCCTTTTTTTTTTTTTTGCTTTTCATGGTTAGAGCCGATTTGACCGGCCTCCCAAGTCCAGTGTACCTCGAGTGTGCACTAGTGAGTGGTGCTCATGCACCACAGGTGGGGCCCACAGTGATGGCCTTGTCCAATCTACTCCGTTCTTTTGTTTTGTCAGCCCACATTAGGGCATAGCCCAAAGAATGAGGCAGATCTATGACTTAGGTGGGCTGTATCACTTTATTATGTCCATTAAGTGCTAATCGCCATCGATTCGTTGACGATCCGTGGTCCACTCCTGTGATCAAGACCATTCGCCTAACTAGTGAGCCAATCAAGGCCACTACTTATTTTTAAATTGATGTCTCATTACATGGATGAGTGTTCACTCCCCAAGTATAGGGTTGTGATGTAGTAATAAACTCGGTAAGACCGAGGTCGAATCCACAGAGACTGGTCGTCACAATTCAAATTCACGATTCTCCTTAACTAATTCAACAAATAAAGGATCAAATTGCTAACACAAATCTATGGAAAATAACTATTGAAAATAAGGAAGAAAATTCAATAAGAAAGAGCACTAGGACCTTCGAATCCACGCCTAACTATCCTAACCCTTGTTTTGTCTGTTGATTCACCTTGATCTAGATTGATACCACTTAAATAGAGAAAGCACAATCTGTGTCCTTAATCGGGCATACAACTGTCTAATTCCTTTAAGCAATGCCATGAACAACATATCCCATATCCTTGGTCGGGCATATGGAATGTACATTCATTAAAGCACCCTGTTTCTTCCTCTATAGGAAACTTGTTCTTGATCAGACCCAAGCACCTGTAATAAGCATCCAAACAACATCCATCTATGTACTTTAATCAAGTTCATAGATGGAGAAGTATGGAATTTAAACCCATAAAGCCCACTTAGAGAAAAAAAAAAACAAATTAATTAATATTCAAAGTAAATCAACCAATACAAGAGCTGATCAAATTAGGGGCTTCATCTCAGCCCTAACTGAGAGATTAGTGACCCATAAAATCCGTAAAATATTCAATAAAATTCATAAAATCAAAACACCAAACCAATCGATCTCTCTCTCTTCCTCCTTCTCTTTCTTCTCTTTCTTCTCTCCCTGGCTCTGGATCTCGAATTCTCTGGATCTGAATACCTTTCTCATGTCCAAGACTCTTCTTTTATAGCTAATGGAGTGGCTGGAGTGGTGAAAATCGGATTTGGGAAGCTGTCGCACGCGCAGCGAAAGCTTTTTCGGAGCTAAGTTCGGGGCCTCGAAACACCATACTTTCCTTGCTCAAATTCCATAAAAATACCGTCCCTTAAGACTTTCTTGGGTCCTCTACATGATGTACGGTTCAGATCTACCATATGATCAAAGATGGTGGCCCACAATCGCCTGGAAAACCGAATTTCCAAATTGTACGAAGCCTTTCGCACCCTTTCGCTGTTGTGATCGGTGAGCCCCACAGAAGTATTTTCTGGAGAATCCACCCCGTCCATTGGATTCAGGACGAAATTTCAGTCAAGAATAGGTAGTTTTGAACGTCCATTAATGCGGCCCAGAGAAGAAAATACAAAAAGATCAGTTTTGAACGTCGCCGGGTAGCCCTTTTGTGGACTCTGTATCACGCACGTGTGTACGCATGGGAGTGAACTATCAGCATGGTTTTGTAGTATTCATGGCCCTCTACAAGATGGACGGATCGGATCGTCCAGACAGGCGACGTGTGGGGTCCACAATGCTCCGTAAAAACGGCCAGCGGCCGGTTACCGCTGACGCAACTGCGGACGCGGTTTCCTTCCGCTGCGAAGATGGTGGGGCCCACTGTGATGATGTTTTGAAAAATCCACTCCGTCCATTGGATGGAGGGGAAAATGTTGGTCAGGAAAGTGTAGTTTCCACCTTCCGTTGATGAGGTCCACCTGAATTTCTGCTCCACCGTCCGTCTTACGTTTGGACGGTTTAGATCTGATCTCTGTTTCTATTCGAAAAACGGCCACCTACACCTTGGTAACATGGGCCTTAGAGAGAGAATTGACGGATTGGATTGTCCGTTTGGACAATATGTGGGGCCCACAACTCGTCCGACGAGCTACAGCGTTAACGTTGTTTGAAACGGAAGTTTTCGTGTTTTAGAGAGATGTAGTCGGTCAAACCGACTTTGACCGCCTAGCACCATCCAGTGCACATCCAATGCACTTGTGCAATTTGCACTCTCAACTCCGGTAGAATCCATGATGATGGATATGAGAGATCCATTCCGTCCATTCCTTCTCTCATATATTTTAAACAGTTGGGATTAAAATTGAGCCATATCCAGATTGCAGGTGGGCCCAGAATCAACGGTTTATGGGCTGATTTGTCAGTTGGGGCACTTCCATAGTGATCCCAGGGCTGAAATTTGAAATGTACGGTTAATTAATGTCCCTAATCCCCTGTATAAAGTTTCGAGTTGATCGGATGGCGGAAAATATGTGATCTTGCATTTTGCACCAATTTCAGGCCTCTTTATCGTGCTTTCCTCATATCCCAGGCGTGTATATTCTTCACCATTGGTTTTCTGGAGTACATCTCGTGCTCTGGTAATTTTGGAGCGTCAAATCTATGCTTTTAACATCATTTTGCTATACACGCTCCTAATTTCCTCCTGTAACAAAAACACGAGTAAAATCTGGCATTAAATATTATCATGTATGTAAAATCAAGTAATTACTGGGGTCTGATATGCAATATTCGACCCTGATCAATGAGCCACATGATCAGTCCGAGTGCGGGTGGTGTTCACCGTTTAATACCCTTGTTCCTACTTACGCTCCTACTTACGTTAGATTATTCGAATTGTGTGGGTCCCCTTTTGATGATTTCTCAAAGAGTCCGCTCCGTCTGTCCTATTTGTTACATCATTTTAGGACACTCTATCAAAAATGAAGCAGTTTAGTTAATCAAGTGGAACACACGGTCCCACGGAGTAGCGAGAATACTCACCGTTAAAACTTCAATTGTAACTCTCGTCAACAGTGCCATGCATGTGGTGTTACCTTATTTACAATTCTACCCCTTTTCTTTTTCAAAACTTCTGCCATTTGTGACTCATGAGTCTACCGTCCAAATGTGATGAAATTTGACAGGGGATCTTTATTTTTCACGCTCTTTCTGTCGCCCAAATTTGAGCCATGATCTCTCAAGGATGACTAAGATTCTCTTTTAATGGCTAATATATTTCAAAATTCTAAAATAATATTTGTACATCTCTGATTAATAAGCCATCAGATAGTTTGGACCTAAACCCTAAGGTCTTCACGATGATCGGTTTGCCATGATGTTTACATGGCCCATTTGACGGATCCAAATATGACGGATGGTCAGATGACTTGTTAAAAATAAGGGGACTTGATGGTTAGCACTTTGGCCATGTATATCAGTGGATGTACGGTCAGTTTCATAAATGGATGGTCATAAGGTATGTTGCTGGAGTGATTAGGGGTATGACATGTATAATGTTAGATTTGAGTGACTTGTTCACATGTATAGGTTCCTCATATTATAATTCTAATGGTGGGTTAAGCATATTCATGTGGGCTGAATAAGATGAACGGGTCAAAATCTCGATTTGATAAGTGTACGGACATATGTAGAGGCCAAGTAGCTGATTTACTACGATCTAAGGCTGAAATTCGACGTGTATGGTTAATTTATGATAATTAGGCTTGGTATAAAATTTCACTTGAAACGGATCATTAGAACTATGTGATCAGGGGTCTATGTTAATGGTATTTTCGTAATTATTGTTGATCTAAGAGTTTTGTGAGATCTAATGGTTCTACATGGTCCTATACCCATTTCTAAACAATTTTTACAATAGTATTTACATCTAAATCATTATAGATAAATAGGTATTCACTAATTTAATCAAGGGAAAGTACGTATATCAGACCACAGGATCAACGGTCGGACGACTTGATTTATGGATGAAGATCATTCTTAATTGGTCTGATTTATATTGGAGGATGGATGTAGGGCTAGGTTGGTTACATAAGTACCGTATATGTGTACATAATAGGTTAAATTCATAGTAACACTCGAGTACTGAAAGTATGGGATGTGACACCGATATCTTGCGATTATGCTATGTGATTCTTCTCACAGGTGGTTGCTCCACTTGCTCTGTATCCCTGTTCGCATGTCTCAGCCTTCCTGCCCTGCCCGCTCATGTGGCCATGCCCAATATGCCACACACGTGTAGAGGTGGAATCCGCTACATCCAGTGTAGCTCCACCTTTTGAAGTGCTTCCGATCAACTTGTACATGTTACCAAGTCGTTGCGCTTTCATGATTACCCGTGCCCCCTTAGAACCTTAAGAGCACCATCAATACCTATGCACTTGCATCCTTTTGCAACATACATGCTTGTTCTTCATCTTTCATCACTTCCTCCATATCTAGCAATTTGCAAACCAATTTATTAAAGTTGCTGATGTGAGCCTCCAGATCTCCACCCTTTGCCATCTTGAAGTTATACCACTGTCGCTTCAAGTGTAGGTGATTTTCAGAGAATTTTTTTGCATAAACATCCTCTAATTTCGCCCATAACTTAGCCACAGTTTTCTCCCTCATGACGTTATAGAAAACCTCATCCATGAGACATAAACAGATCGATGATAAAGCCTTTTTATCAAGAGTATTTCAATCATCATCAGTCATAGTAGACTTTTGCTCCTCAAGAGCACCATCTTTGCCTTGCTTGATTAAGGAACTCATCATCTTGATCTTTCATAACTCAAAATTATTTTTCCCTGAGTACTTCTCAATATCATACCTAGTACTTCCCATTATTACTAATCCCTCAAATTCAGATCTGTGCCCCAACGATTGCTCTGATACCACTTGTTGGGGATTTGTGCTGCGGAATCACACAGATCTAGATCTAGGATAGCAATCCAATGACACCAAGCACACACAAGAGAACACAAAGATTTAACGTGGAAAACCCTTACGGAAAAAACCATGGCACAAAGCAACAGATCTCCACTATAAAGATAGAAATTACAAAGAGAGAAGACTTACCCGATTCGAACAACCTCGAATCTCACCCTTGCTACACCCTTTAGAAACCCTAAAACCCTTTTAAGAACTCTTGGAACTCCTTTAAAAAGCCTTAGAATAACCCTAGGGACTCCTATTTATAGTCTAGAAAACTCCACTTACGCACCTAGTCTGGAAAAGTCCAGAAACCGCTTCAAATTTACGTATTCCACACCAAATCTGATTAAGAATCTGCGTAACCTCGACTAGTCGAATAACCCGCTCGACCGGTCGAGCCATTCCCTCGACTGGTCAAGTAGCCTGAACACAAAAAATAATAACACGCTGGAATTTGAGTTGAGCAGTGCTCGACTAGTCGAGCGGCCCACTCGATCGGTCGAGCCAGGCTCTCGACCGGTCGAACAGCGCAGATATGCCAGATTAAAGGCATCTGACAACAATAAATATCTGACCTTTTCATGAGATAGACTATATTATTTAAATAATCCATTACTATGGTAAGGGCTCTTATAGAATTTAAATAAGTTCCTATGGCAGTAGGAGAGTCCCTCTCTTTAACTGATAAAAATTATAGGTAGCTACGGTTGTTTTTTTTTTTTTTTTTTTTGCAGTATTTAATTGTGACATCCAAGGTAAAAATCAAATACATGTGGTCATTTATGTACATGATCATAACAATTATTATTAGCTTTTCAGGACAGGCAAATAAGTGTTGGTGCAATCACCATTGAATGTCTCTGGACAAAGATCCCCTACTTGACAAATCCCTAGAGCTAGGCCCTGTGCTCTACTCTTTCCTTATGCTCACAAGGTTGTCATCTTAAATAGGCTCAATGGCCTAGCAATCACTCTTAAGCAATATTATGCTCTAGGCCTCCCTATACCTAATGTGGGCTCGGAACCTTGTTCCCTTTAAAGTGCATCTATAGCATAGAAAATCAACTCATTCTTGTCTACTTTAGCACATCATAGTTGGCATTATCATTCGAGCACAATCAGCGGTGCTAGTTCGGTAACTCCACAGGGTGTTCCATCCAACGGTTCAGTAAAATTCCTCATTACAAGTCCCTTACATTGTCCTCATTAGAGATGGGCATCGAGTCGAGTCGGACCGAGTTTAGGCTGATTCGACTCGATCCAGTTTAGGCCTGACCCGAACTCGATCCGACTCGATACCGAGTCCAGCATGCCTGACTCGATCCAAGTCCGATTTGGCATGGACTGATCCGAACCAAGTCCGATCTAGTCAGAAGTATCGAGTCGGGTCGAGTTGGCACCGAGTCGGATTGAGAGATGAGGGAGGGAGAGACCGAGAGAGAGGAGGAGGAGGAAGAGGGTGATAGTGGAGGGTGGTTGCCGAGTTTGGAAGATGAGGAGGATGAGGGAGGGAGGGAGAGAGATTTTGAGATCGAGTCAGGGTAGGGTGCAACGGGTAAGGTTAGAGAGTCGGGTTTTGGATCGAGTTGGGTCGAGTTACTAGGTAACTCGAACTCGACTCAGTTTGAGTTCAGATTGGACAAAGCCTACTCGGTTTAGACTCACTCACACATTCGGTTTGGGTCGAGTCATATCTGAATGAGTCGGACGAGTCAAGTTAGCCGAATGGAGTCGTCCAATGCCCACCTTTAGTCCTCATATAAGTTGATGCATGGAAGAGCGTGAAGGGATAACTGTTTTTCTCAAGTGAATAAAACCTTGAATTCATAAGGGTTTTTTAAAAAAAAAAAAAAAAAAAAATCCACAAGAAAAAGAAAATTTGAAAATTTATTAATCAATAATTGTCTTTAATGTGTAAATGTCCCAATCATACCATTAATAAAGAAAAATAAATCAAAATTCATAATTATCAAAAACAGTAAAATTCTAACTTTAATAAAAATCCTAATTCTATTAAAACCATTTTAAAGCCTAATTTCTAAAAATAAAAATTCCAAATAAACTTTTGTAAGAAGAGTCTTATCATGATCACAAGTTATTTCTTTTTTAAAAAAAATAAAAATTAAAACTCTAAAAATAAGAAAATATTTAATATATATATATATATATATATATATATATATATATATATATATAGGAACTACTAAAAATAATAATTTTCTCATAAATTTCATTTTTGAGTTGAAAGCATGCATTTTCTAGCGAAATGAACAAATGCAACCCACTTTGTGGGTTGATTCACATGGCCCATTACAATAAAGATTAATAGGTTGTGTCCGTAACAATACCCGATCAAAAGGTACAGCGGTTCACCTTCTTTTGGTCCAACCATGCTAGGAATGTATCCTTGCTATGTCTTACATCATTAGTTCATGTACATATGTTTATAAAAAGTTTCTTTAGTTTATCATAATTTCAACTCATGTGGATCGCCAAATTATGAGATAATTTTTACAAAAAAAATGACGTGTTGAAAGGCTTTTATTAATTCCAAGAATAATAACTTTCGGTGTGTGATTTGACCAAACCTAAATCTTTGGGAGAAATCGTTGACGATGTCAAGGTAAAATCTAAGAAACTAGCCTATTGCATATTTTTTTTACATGCGCTACGGAAGGAAAATATGCAAATTGATGCATGAAATTTTTATTTATTTATTCATCTTCAAAGTGTCTGGATCATCGATCAGGCTAGAGCATTTATATGCTACATGGGTGTGATAGCTTTTGATATTTAGGTGTCTTTTATAGCCATCTGGATATCATGTTATTAATATAGGTCACCTATCATGCATCAAGAGAGGCATAGGGTTCTGATAGTCATGTAACCTTGTGGTGTACAGATAATTTCTTACAACACTGTCACAATCGAGACTTAATCAATATTGCTATGGGTCTAATAAGTTAATGGAAATAAAAAAATCAATACAACGTTTACCTTACTCTAAGGCATTCTAGAAACCTTAGAAAAAATGCATAACCATTCTACTAATGAAAATAATGATTTAGTAAGATGGATTTGTACTGTAGGACCACTCATGTTTAGCATCAGTTTTCTGACAAGCTAGCACAGGCCTGCTTAGATAGTTAACGTGTGCACTATCACAGGCCATCAATGGTGTTTGTGAAACCACACATTGTTGGTCTGAAGTGACGTAGGGATGAACGTGATGAGGTCGATTACCGTCTTCCTCAAGGATAACTACTCCGAATCCACGGAGCTTCTTTGGACTCCTCACATAGACTTCACAAATCTACGAGGAAAGAAAGCAAGAAAATAGAAATAAATTCTAATACATTCAAAATTTAATTGATTAATCAAACAAATGAGTTCACAATCCTTTAAATAGAAATACCAAGCAATAGGAGAGAAATCAGATGCAAACTATAACTAAAACTCCTAGAAATTCGTAACTTACTATAAATAGTAAATTTATTTTTTTATAGTAAGTGTCTTATGTGGCTTAACCATGTTATTCTCCTAATTATTCTAAGCACTTTTCATGTTGGACACAAATCCTAAAACCCAATAGATGAAGAGTTGTAATCAAACTAAAACTTACTAAAAATAGTAAAATGGAAATAAACATGGAACTTGATCGTTGATATGATGGAATCTCATAAATTCGGTGTGGGTAACCTTGCATAGCCAGGTTGGTTGGATAAAGTAGCTTGTCCTACCCTAAAATCATATATGGTACATCAAGTAACTCATTTTAGTTTGCGAGATATGCCTATTTTAAGGTTCTGACGGTCTTGATGGCTTCTGCCTCTGATCGGGCCTTCTCTGGTCCATCCCGTACATGAAATTGTCCGTGACCCGCTCGACATCAGTCCCCTTCATTTCAAAAGAACTCGTCCTTGAGTTCTTTGCTGCATCGGTTCATGATACTCCATCGGATGCGCCGTAATGATACTCGAATCAAAAGTAATGATCAATTTACGGTCCACCTTCTTTTGGTCCAACCATGTTAGGAATGTATCTATAACACTTTCTACATCAGACCGCTCTTGGAAAAAATTCGTCCTTGAGTTACTTAAGGGACTCGGTTTATGATTCTGAGATAACTTTTGATACCGATGTTTATTAGCCCTTTTCTTGTACTTGACATTAGGCTCTTGAGTTGACACAATACATGTACTCATGCACTCATTGACTTGGCTAGTATGGATCAATTCCTTCACTTCTGCCTTCAAGATCTCACATTCCTTCTGATAATGTGGTCAATTAGGTAGACTTATCCCTGTGACAAGATCAATGTGGTTTCGTATATCTCGTATGGGAGGTAATTTATTGGGGAGTTTATCGAGCACAATCGCCTTGAACTCCTGCAACACTGGCTTCAAATCCCCCGGGATGTTCACAAGCTCCATATATTCTTTCTTTTCAACTAATGGATATGTATTTCTTGTTTCTTCAGATTGTTTAATAAAAGCATGTTCAGTTGAAAGAGATTATCCCTCTACTTTAGAAGTCTTGGGTTAGTTCTCCGCTCTCATCGGGAGGAGGCCAATCTTTTTATCATCTTTAGTAAATTTAAATACGTTATCCTGACCTCTACGCGTAGCAATAGCATCAATATTATTTTGCCATGGTCGACCAATTAACATATGACAAACTTCCATATCGATTACGTCACAAAGTACTTGATCCTTATAATTTTTTACCAATTGAAAACGAGACAGTACATTATTCGGTTACCTTTGTTTTGTTGACATCCTTGATCCATCCAATCGTGTACAGTGATGGATGCTTTTCTGTTTTCAGTTACAGCTTTTCCACCATTATTTTCAACATGAGATTCTCACTGCTCCTGACATCAATGATTACATTACAAACTTTTTGGCTTATAGTGTACCCGTTCGAAAGATGTTATCTCGCTGTAATTCTATTTCTACCTTTGGCTTGTATAACGGCTTCCTCATGATCGAAGTGGTGGCCTGCGATTTACCATCATCTGATGGTGCTTTGTAGAAATCAGGGTTGTGTTGTACAGAGACCACGGGCAGTTGATCATCACTTTGAGCTCGAGGCAGAATTAGCACATCCGCAATACGGTTGAGGGTTGCCTGCAGCCCTTGCATAGTCAACTGACTCTCTCTATGGAAAGCTTCCATTCTTTCCGAAAGGTAACGAATCCCTGGATCGCCGTCCACAGGATTTTTGTTCATACCTTCGTTATTTGCCATCGGCCCGAGGGGAGTCATCGCTTTGATACCAATTGACGCAAGGATGAACATGATGAGGTCGATCACCATCTTCCTCAAGGATAACTACTCCAAATCCACAGAGCTTCTTTGAACTCCTCACAGAGACTCTCGAATCCACGAGGAAAGAAAGCAAGAAAATAGAAATAAATTCTAATAAATTTGAAATTTAATTGATTAATCAAATACACGAGTTCACAACCCTTTAAATAGGGATACCAAGCAACGAGAGAGAAATCAGAAGCAAACTATAACTAAAACTCCTACAAATTCGCAACTTACTATAAATAGTAAATTTACTTTTTATAGTAAGTGTCTTACGTGGCTTAACCACGTTATTCTCCTAATTATTCTAAGCACTTTTCATGTTGGACACAACACCTAAAACCCAACGGATGAAGAGTTACAATCAAACTAAAACTAATTAAAAATAGTAAAAATGAAAATAAACATGGAATTTGACCGTCGATATGATGGAATCTAGCAAATTCAGCATGGGCAACTCGGGATAGCCGGGTTGGTTAGCTAAAGTAGCTCGTCCTATCCCAAAATCATGTGGTACGTCGAGTAACTGTCAAGGGTCAAATATTGCATATTAGACCCCAGTTATTGCTTGGTTTTATGAACATGATAATGTTTAACGTCCTATTTTAATCATATTTTTGTTGCAAGGTAAATTTAGGAACCTGGACTAAAAAAGAGTACTAAAAGCATGGATTTAATGCTCATAAATCACCAAGGCAAGGGACGGACCCCAGGGGGCCGAGATCAAAGAATTTACATGGTAGATATCCCAGAAAATCACGCCACTCAAGTTAAACGAGCCTGAAAATCGTCCAAAATGCAAGATCACAGGGTTCCCACCATCCGTTCGGCTCGAAACTTTATATCTGGCCTGAGGACCATAAATTAACTGTGCACATCAAATTTCAGCCATTAGATCCTTGTGGAAGTGACCCAACGGACAGATTAGCCACTAAAATCCTGATTTGGGGCCCGCCTGATATCTGGAGATACTTTAAATTCGGTCTCAACCCCTTAAACAGAGTGACAAAACTGATGGACGGAGCGGATTCCTCAATTGCATCACAATGGACCCCACTTAAGGGTGCACGTGTGCACAGTGCGCACGCACCAACCATGCACCGAAAGGCATAAGTTTGGTCAGTGCATGCTGACCGATTCTTTTTTAAAAAAGAATCAACAACGTCCAACAATTGGACACTGTTTCATCGAGGACATATAGTGGGCCATCTCCATCGTCCCAATGGACGATCGGAGCAGTCCAACATGTCCAGGAGGTCCAACCGACCGTACCCATGGTTTTTTTAGGTCTCATGCATGTGTACACACGTGGATCACCGAAAAACGCAGGATGAACGGCGGAAAGATTTGATACAATGGGACGCACCAAACTCGACCAAAACCACCCCTTTCTGACCGAAATGTCGCCAAGAATCCAATGAACGGGGTGGATTTCCCTGAAAACATCACTATGAGGCGCACCGAACACGTCTGCGCAACTCGTGTAAGGCTTACACATGTTCGAGAAATCTGGGATTTAAGGGAGGTTGTGGCCCACCATCTTTGATCAGGCGGTCGATTTGAACCGTACAAGTGGAGCTCAGGCCAGTCACGACCCTAACCATGGAGCCAAGTATCACTTTAAGGTCGGGGTAGAATTAGCGCATCCGCAATGCGGTTGAGAGTAGCCTGCAGCCCTTGCATGGTCAACTTACTCTCCCGGTGGAAAGCTTCCATTCTTTCCGAAAGATAACGAATCCCTGGATCACCGTCCACAGGATTTTGTTCGTACCTTCGTTGTTTGCCATCGGCCCGAGGGGAGTCCTCGCTCTGATACCAATTGACACAGGGATGAACGTGATGAGGTCGATCACCATCTTCCTCAAGGATAACTACTCCGAATCCATAGAGCTTCTCTGGACTCCTCACAGAGACTCTCGAATCCGCGAGGAAAAAAAGCAAGAGAATAGAAATAAATTCTAAAAAAATTGAAATTTAATTGATTAATCAAATAAACGAGTTCATAACCCTTTAAATTAGGCTACCAAGCAATGGGAGAGAAATCAGAAGCAAACTATAACTAAAACTCCTAGAAATTCGTAACTTACTATAAATAGTAAATTTACTTTTTATAGTAAGTGACGTATGTGGCTTAACCACGTTATTCTCCTAATTATTCTAAGCACTTTTCATATTGGACACAACACTTAAAACCCAACAGATGAAGAGTTATAATCAAACTAAAACTTACTAAAAATAGTAAAAATGAAAATAAACATAGAATTTGACCGTCAATATGATGGAATCTTGCAAATTCGGCGCGGGAAACCCGGGATAGCCGGGTTGGTTGGATAAAGTAGCTCGTCCTATCCCAAAATCATATATTGTACGTCAAGTAACTGTTGAGGGTCAAATATTGCATATTAGACCCCAGTTATTGCTTGGTTTTATAAACATGATAATGTTTAACGTCCTATTTTAATCATGTTTTTGTTGCAAGGTAAATTTAGGAACTTGGATTGAAAAAGAGTACTAAAAGCATGGATTTAACGCTCATAAATCACCAATGTAAGGGACGGACCCAGGGGGCCGAGATCAAAGAATTTACATGCCAGATATCCTAGAAAATCACGCCACTCGCGTTAAACCGGCCTGAAAATCGTCCAGAATGCAAGATCACAGGGTTCTCACCATCCGTTCGGGTCGAAACTTTATATCTGGCCTGAGGACCATAAATTAACCATACACATCGAATTTCAGCCATTATATCCTTGTGGAAGTGGCCCAACGGACAGATCAGCCACCAAAATCCTGATTTAGGGCCTGCCTTATATCTGGAGATACTTCAAATTTGGTCTCTACCCCTTAAACAGAGTGACAAAATGGATGAACAGAGCGGATTCCTCAATTGCATCACAATGGACCCCACTTAAGGGTGCACGTGTGCACAGTGCTCATGCACCAGCCAAGCATCGAAAGGCATAAGTTTGGTTAGCGTACGCTAACCGATTCTTTTTTAAAAAAAGAATCAACAACGTCCAACAAGTGGATGCTATTTCACCGGGGACCTATTATGGGTCATCCCCATCATCCCAATGGAAGATTAGAACTGTCCAACGTGTCCAGGAGGTCCAACCGACAGTACCCATGGTTTTTTTGGGTCTCATGCACGTATACACACGTGGATCGCTGGAAAATGCAGGATGAACGGTGGAAAGATTTGATACAGTGGGCCGCACCAAACTCGACCAAAACCACCCCTTTCTGACCGAAATTTCGCCAGGAATCCAATGAACGGGGTGGAATTCTGCGAAACAATCACTGTGGGGCCTACCGAACACATCAACGCAACTCGTGTAAGGCTCGCACGTCCGAGAAATTCAGGATTTCAGGGTGGTTGTGGCCCACCATCTTTGATCAAGCGATCGATCTGAACCGTCCAAGTGAGCTCAGGCCAGTCACGACCCCAACCATGGAGCCAAATCATGAGCTGGGACGATCAGCATTCCAAAAACACGTTCCAAACACGAACTGATTCGCGTTTTCGCTGCGCACACAACTCCTTACTGCGTAAGTCTTTCCACCGACTCCAGCAGCCGACCGACCTATGTTTTTCCTATAAAAGGGAGAGAAAAAGGGACAAGGAGATATCTTCTTGGACGTGTGGAGTGGAGCACGAAAGAGAGAGAGAGAGCCGTGACCGGCTTCTTCCTTCTTCTTCCTTCTTCCTCCTTCTTCCTTTTTCCTTCTTAGTTTGATTTATTTCTTTCCTTTAAGAGTTTAGCCTCATCATGTCTATGACAAGCTAAACCTCTTAGCTAGGGCTAAGAGGTGAAGCTTGTGGTGTGATGAGAGACTTTTCTTTATGTCTTTTGATTCAGCTTTAAATTGAATTGATTTTGATTCTAGTTTGATTATAAGGAATGCCTTTAGTTTTTAATGGTTTATTGTGACTTAAATTACAATGGATCTGTGATAGCTTTGAGCATGTTCTTTTCATTAATGTGATTATGAAGTTAGGAAGCCTTTTGTTCACCATCGTCTCATGGGCATGGTTGGATGATGATATCCTTCCTAACGTTCATAACACCCTCAGATTGGTTGTGGATTGGTTAAATTCTGTTGTTTGCTTTGTCTCATGGGGATGGTTTTGTGATGGAATGAATTCTAATTCTCATACTTCTCATCTCTTGAAAACTAGATCAAAGGAAGTTCATAGTTGATTTTAATAAATTATCTTCCTGCAGGGTGAAGATAGGACTCTGATTCCAGTTTTGTTCTTGAATCAAGCATAGATCTCTCTGATCTCTACAAGTGGATCATTGACACCCTAGTTTCCCACCTTAGAATTTTACAAGTTTTAGTCTAATATTTCACCATTATTCCCTTAAATTTTTCTGATTTACATTACGTCTTCGCTTAGTTCTAGTTCAAGTTACTTTCAGATTACGTACAAGGTTCAGTCCTTGTGGATTCGAACTCGGTCTTACCAAGATTATTACTACATCACAGCCCTATACTTGGGGTGTGAATAGTAACTCATTCCGGTTTGCGAGATATGCATGTTGTAAGGTTCTAACGGTCTTGATGGCTTCTGCCTCTGATCGGGCCTTCTCTGGTCCATCTTGGACATGAAAGTATCCGCGATCCGCTCTACATCAGTCCCCTCCACTTCAAAAGAATCGTCCTCGAGTTCTTGTGCTGCTTCGGTTCATGATACTCCGTCTGGTGCGCCGTAATGATACCCGAATCAAAAGTTATGATCAAGTGTACGGTCTACCTTCTTTTGGTCCAACCATGCTAGGAAAGTATTTGTAACATTTTCTTCATGAGACCTCTTCTCTTGGAAAAAACTCATCCTCGAGTTACTCAAGGGACTTGGTTTATGATTCTGAGATAACTTTTGATGCTAATGTTTATTAGTTCTTTTCTTGTACTTGACATTAGGCTCTTGAGTTGACATAATACATGTACTCATGCTCTCCTTGACTTGGCTAGTATAGATCAATTTCTTTACTTCTGCCTTTAAGATCCCATATTCCTTCTGATATTGTGGGCAATTAGGCAAACTTATTTCTGTGACAAGATCAATGTAGTTTTGTATATCTCATATGAGAGGCAATTTATTGGGGAGTTCATCGAGCACAATCGCCTTGAACTCCTGCAACACTGGCTTCAAATCCCCTGGGATGTTCACGAGCTCCATATATTCTTTCTTTTCAACTAATGGATATATATCTCTTGTTTCCTCATATTGTTTAACAAAAGCATATTCAGTTGTGAGAGATTGTTCCTCCACTTTAGAAGTCTTGGGTTGGTTCTCTGCTCTCATTGGGAGGAGGCTAATCTTTTTATCATCTTTAGTAAATTTAAATTTGTTATCCTGACCTCTATGCGTAGCGATAGCATTAATATTATTTTGACATGGTCGACCAAGTAACATATGACAAACTTCTTTGTCGATTACGTCACAAAGTACTTGATCCTTATAATTTTTATCAATTGAAAATGAACAGTACATTGTTCGGTTACCTTTATTCTGTTGACATCTTTGATCCATCCAATCATGTACAGAGATAGATGCTTTTTTGTTTTCAGTTGCAACTTTTCCACCATTATTTTCGACACGAGATTCTTACTGCTCCTGACATCGATGATTACATTACAGACTTTTTGGCTTACAGTGCACCTCGTTCGAAAGATGTTGTCCCGCTGTAATTCTATTTCTACCTTTGGCTTTTATAACGGCTTCCTCATGATCAAAGTGGTGGCCAGCGATTTACCATCATCTAATGGTGCTTTGCAGAAATCAGGGTTGTGTTGTACAACGACCATGGGCAGTTGAGCATCACTTTGAGCTCGAGGCAGAATTAACGCATCCACAATACGGTTGAGAGTTGCTTGAAGCCTTTGCATGGTCAACTGACTCTCCCGGTGGAAAGCTTACATTCTTTCCGAAAGATAATGAATCCCTGGATAACCGTCCACAGGATTTTTGTTCATACCTTCGGTTTTTGCCATCTGCCCGAGGGGAGTCCTCGCTTCGATACCAATTGACGCATGGATGAACGTGATGAGGTCGATCACCGTCTTCCTCAAGGATAACTACTCTGAATCCACTGAGCTTCTCTGGACTCCTCACAGAGACTCGAATCTAAGAGGAAAGAAAGCAAGAAAATAGAAATAAATTCTAATAAATTTGAAATTTAATTTATTAATCAAATAAACGAGTTCACAACCCTTTAAATAGGGATACCAAGCAATGGGAGAGAAATCAGAAGCAAACTATAACTAAAACTCCTAAAAATTCGTAACTTAATATAAATAGTAAATTTACTTTTTATAGTAACCATGTTATTCTCCTAATTATTCTAAGCATTTTTAATGTTGGACACAACTCCTAAAACCCAACGAATGAAGAATTATAATCAAACTAAAACTTACTAAAAATAGTAAAAATGGAAATAAGCATGGAATTTGATCATCGATATGATGGAATCTCGTAAATTCGGCATGGGTAACCCGGGATAGCCAGTTTGGTTGACTAAAGTAGCTTGTCCTACCCCAAAATCATATTGGTACGTCGAGTAACTCATTCCGATTTGCGAGATATGCCTGTTTTAATGTTCTGACGGTCTTGATGGCTTCTGCCACTGATCGGGCCTTCTCTGGTCCATCTTAGACATGAAAGTGTCCGCAACCCACTCTACATCATGAAGCCAGACTGTTGGAAGCATGTGAAAGATGAAGAATCATCTCCAAGCGCCTTCTTTGGAGAGGAGAAAAGATATTGAGACCTCAGACTCATCTCAAAGCTTTTTGTGCAGTATGAAGAATAATCTCGAAGCACCCTCTCTTGAGAGTAGAAAAAGACAACGAGTCCTTAAACTCAACCATTTTTACCGTCTCATCGCTTGCAATTAGAAGAAGGGAGTCAAAAGCTTGATTATGGGTAGAGAAGAGAGAATGAATGGTCAAAATACCTAAGTATGATGACCCAATTGTTATGCTATAGGAATGAGTAATTTTCTTACCAAAGAAGTTGTTAAGCGGTTATTTCCCAATCAAATGATGGTAAGGTAGTCAACCTAACAACTTTCAAATGCACATTGTGTGAGCCTATCTCTAACAACGGCACATGACCTAATCAAGCCCCACCACATCCCAACACCTACGTCCATTAAAAATGACAGACTTTGGACATGTGTCAGAAGCTTATTGGTTAATTGAAAGGATTTCCATTATTCCAGAAGTCAAAGCGCATGGTAAGTTGTCATTTTGTTCCAACTTTGAAATGGTCTTGCGCTGAGATGCTGTTCTGCTAGGGAAAGATCGTGTCGCACCAACTTTGGCACTTAGCTAGAAATGAACGCACCGACTTTATAGTTTTACGCTAGTACTTGGCGAGCACGTAATGGACTTGTCCATTCTTCGAAGAATCTCATAGAGATGGAAGAATATGATAAAGATGGTCTCGCACCAGCACTTGGTTATGAGCTCTAGATGGCAAAACTGGTTTCATACGAACACTCGATTATTAGAATCCTTATGCATTTTCTCAATATTAAGAACAACACAGGCTACTTAGTCATGGGTTTACCAGTACTAACCTTAGCACTAGCAACGAGCACTCCAGTGTAGCCACCCATACAATGATGAAGCATTGATTCAATTAAAGATAAGTTACAAGATTTTTCCATAATTTATAATAATGAATGACATATGCTTTTCAAAATACAAGTAATTTAGAGTTTTCTTGATAGATGAGTTGAAGTTAGGTGGGAGCATTACCCATGATACTTTCCTTTTTAAGATCCCAATTCACAAAAGATCCTAGAAACAATAGAAATTCTGTGATCCAAGATGGGCCAATCAATTTTAATCTTTAATAGCATATAAAAAGGCTAAAAATAATATAAAATTTAGAATAAGATCAACGAAAAAATAGAATAAAGTTTTTGATGAATATGGTGGATTGTTCATGTTGGTAGTATAGGCATGAAGGCCTATTATACAATTAGTGAATTTTGTAAAAAGCCGTCATTTACAAATTATTCTGTAGAGGCAATTAAAAATAATTGTAACTGATTACAAATTATTTTGAGGAAGATAGTAAACTTTCACTAATTACCATTAATGGAAAATCAAAAGTCAATATTAATTATTTGTGATATAAAATTGGGTCCAACCATGATAATCCATTAGAAATCGATATTGTTAGGGGCCCTCTGAGAATAACTCACCAACGATTAGCAAAGTCAAGTCACATTCTCAAACAACCAATTGTAGGACTTTATTCTTTCTTTTTTTTCTTTTTCTTTTTTATAAATAAATGAATAAGAGACCCCTTTTACCCCTCCCCACATATATAGGAAAAGGTACAATGCGCTGATGATAAGCTCCCGTGAGGTCGAGTTGTGTGAGCCCCACCGTGATGTGTTTCGACCATCAACACCGTGCATTTGATGGGTACCCTTTAAATTATGGGATATTCCAAAAATCAGCGTATACGAAACTCAGGTGGGCCATAGCTTCTAAATTATGTGAAGACACCGT
>JAJHSJ010000011.1:55119638-55212137 GCA_021015155.1 Magnolia officinalis
CTCATGGGGAAGAAAAAATAATTATTATGGGCTAGGGACTAGGGTGGTTAGGGTGGCTAGGGTAGGTAGGTAGGGTGGCTAGGTGTAGGGGTGATGTCATCCTCATAATGACTTAGGGAAATGTGCCATGGGTAGGTGGGTCCGGCAACGTACGGTCCACGACCATGATCATGCGCGGCCCACATCTTATGATCTAAGCATCGGATTGGCGCACGAGATGAGGCGTTGGAAAGCGGTCGCAATGGCACAGGTCTCGGGCTGGGTCAGCTCGGGTTTACAGGATGCGACTTAGGGTCACACGCAAATGCAACCTACAGGTCGCGGGTCGCCAGAATTCGACTGGGAGGACCGCAGGATCCTACGGAACGGAATGGTCACTAGGATACGAGCCTGACAACCCTCCCCTCCTAATAAAAATTTCATCCTCGAAATTTATCATCATGCAGGACAAAGTAATGGAAGAAGAGAAATCATCACACACACACACACACACACATATATATATGTAACAATCAATGCAATACAAAGCATAATACAAGCACAATCAATCTGTAAACAAATGAGGATATCGCTCTCTAATCTCAGCCTCGTGCTCCCAAGATGTCTCCTCAACAGAATGATGACCCCACTGAACCTTCACTAGAGGAATGACATTGGTCCAGAGGACCTACTCCTTTCAATCAATGATACAAATCGGCTGCTCAATATAGGAAGCATCCTCAAGGACCTCAAGAGGCTGCAATCAATCACGGGAACGGTGCCTGACCTACACTTCCGCAGCATTGAAACATGAAAAATGTTGTGGATGCCAGATAACTCAGAAGGTAAGGCAAGCCTATAGGCCATGATGCCAATGCGCCTAGTGATCTCGAAAGGTCCAATAAATCATGGGGCAAGCTTGCTCTTTGTTCCAAATAGAACCGCGCCCTTCATGGGTGAGACCTCGAGATACACTCGGTCCCCAACTGCGAACTCCAAGGGACAACGCCGACGATCAGTAAAACTCTTCTGTCTGCTCTGAGCTGTGTGCATCCTCTGCCTAATTATGTCAATAACCTCTGACGTATGCTGCACAAGCCCGGGGCCTAAGAGACAGTGCTCTCCAACCTCGGCCCAACAATTGGGGGATCTACACGGCCTGCCATACAAAGCCTCGAAGGGAGCCATACCAATAGTCACCTGATAGTTGTTATTATACGCAAATTCAGCCAGGTGTAAATGCTCATCCCAGCTGCCCGAGAAGTCGATCGCGAAAGCTCTGAGCATATCCTCAAGGATCTGATTGACCCTCTTGGTCTACCCATCGGTCTGTAAATGATACGTAGTGCTAAACTGCAAGGCAGACCCCATAGCCTTCTAGAAGCTCCTCCAAAACTGAGATGTGAACCTCAAGTCTCGGTCGAAAA
Organism: Magnolia officinalis; assembly: GCA_021015155.1. Taxonomy (NCBI): domain Eukaryota; kingdom Viridiplantae; phylum Streptophyta; class Magnoliopsida; order Magnoliales; family Magnoliaceae; genus Magnolia; species Magnolia officinalis. The sequence goes on from JAJHSJ010000011.1 coordinate 55,121,045, forward strand.
TGATCGAGACTGGAACACCGTGCAGTCTCAGGATCTCATCAACAAATAGCTTGGCAAGCCAGCCCAAATGCCAAGTCGTACGAATCGCAAGAAAATGTATGGACTTCGTCAGACGATCCACGACAACCCAGATGGCGTCATGACCGCGCTAAGTCCTCGGCAAGCCCATGATAAAATCGGTGGATACGTGCTCCCACTTCCACATCGGGACGCTCAACGGCTGCAATAGACCTGGGGGTCTCTGATGATCGGCCTTAACAAGCTGGCATGTGTCACACTCAGCCACAAAACTAGCTATCTGGTGCTTCATCCTTGCCCAAAAATACTAATGCCTCATATCACGATACATCTTCGTCGAGCCAAGGTAGATAGAAAACTGCGATCGATGTGCCTCAGTCATAAGATCTCTGCGCAACTTCGGAATATCCGAGACACATAATCGGCCTCTGAAACAAAGTCCACCATCAGAACCAATCTGCCATTCTGACTGACTCTCAGATGTTGCATCTGCCCAATAACTCTGCAATGACTCATCTGCCTGCTGAGCCTCGATCACCCTTACGACAAGAGAGGGTTGAATCGACAGGCTCGGTAACTGCACAATAGAAGACTGCAAGCCAAACTCGAAGTCAAAAGCTGACACATCCTCAAGCATCTACTACTTCTGAATCATCATGTGCGCCACCAGGCCTCGTGGCTAACAGCTAAGGGCATCTGCCACCACGTTTACCTTACCCGGGTGGTACTGAAGATCAAAATTATAATATTTTAGGAGCTCCATCCAATGTCTCTGCCTCATGTTCAGCTCGAACTGAGAGCATAGATACTTCAAGCTCTTATGGTCGAAGAAGAGCTCGAACCTGACCCCATAAAGATAGTGCCTCCACACCTTCAGTACGAAGACAACTGCTGCTAGCTCCAAATCATGCATGAGGTAGTTTAACTTCTGGACCTTGAACTAGCAAGACGCATAAGCTACCGGCTTTCCATGCTGCATCAGGACAACACCTAAACCAATACGCGAAGCATCAGTAAATGCAACAAATTCATCTCCCAGAAGGAAGAGTGAGGATATGAACGGACGTGAGGCAGTCCTTTAGCTCCACAAATGCTCGCTCACAGATATCACTCTACACAAACTCTTCACCCTTCCGGGTCAACCTGGTCAACAGTGTTGTAATACGGGAGAATCCCTTGAAAAATCGTTGATAATATCCCGCCGAGCCAAGAAAACTGCTGATCTTGGAGGCGTTCGTGGGCTAGCCCCACTGACGCACTGCATCAACCTTCGAAGGATCCACAACAACACCCTCCCTCGTCACCACGTGACCGAGAAACTTTACCTCCTCCTACTAAAACTCACACTTCTCCAGCTTCACATACAGCTGGTGGGCATAGAGGGTCTGTAATGCAATCTCCAAATGCTGCTCGTGGTGCTCGCGGGTCATCGAATATATCAAAATGTCGTTAATGAAGAACCCAACAAACAGATCGAGATAAAGCCAGAAAATCTTGTTCATCAACTGCATGAAGACCACAGGGGCATTGGTCAGTCCGAAAGACATGACCTGAAACTCAAAGTGACCATAACACATCCTGAAAGCCGTCTTTGGGATGTCCTCCTCTCGGATCGAATCTGATGGTAACTGATAGGTCAATCTTCGAAAAGAACTGTGTACCGTGCAGCTGATCAAACAAATCATCAATCCTCAGGAGCGGATACTTGTTCTTGATCGTGACCTGGTTGAGTTTGCGATAATCCACGTAGAGCCTCAACGAGCCATCCTTCTTCTTGACGAATAGTAATGGCGCTCCCCATGGCGAACTACTCGGACGAATGAAGCACAACTCTCACAACTCGTCTAACTACTGCTGCAGCTCCCGCAATTTCATCGGTGTCATACGATACAGGGCCTTCAAGATAGTCGCAGTACCAGGCACAAGGTCAATCTAAAACTCAATATGTCGGCGTGGTGACAATTTTGGAATCTCCTGAAACACATCAGAAAAATCACATACCATAGGCAACTGCTCAACACTCACAGTCATGGGCTCCTCTACAGCACATGACATCAAACAAGACAACGACTGTCTTCTAGGCTCAGCAACAAAATGAAACTGCGGTAAGCCAAGTATGCAGAACATGACTGTCCTCGCGGATCAGTCCAAGATGGCATGGTACCCGGCAAGCCAATCCATGCCCAGGATAACGTTGAACTCTGACATCGGCAACACGAACAAATTGGTGGGCAAGAAAGTCTCCTCAACCAAGACGGGGCAAGACAAATAACATCGACCTGACACTATAGTCTTCCCGAAGGGTGTCGATATGGTCAATCCCTCACGGGCAAACTCTATCGGCAATCCAGTCGAACGGTAGAAATCCTCGGACATGAAAGAATGAGATGCACCAGAATCAAATAGGACTCAACAATGCATGTAGAGACAGGAATGATACCCTCAACGACTCCTCCAGAGGACTGCGGGTCCTACTGAGCTACATAGAATCTAGCATGAGTTGGCTAGGGAGGTGTTTGTCCCCTCTGAGGGTACTGCTGCTACTGTTGCACTCATGTGGGATGACTCTGACTATCAGGGAGACCCATAAACAACCTGCCCTATGACATATGTAATGATCAATTACATCTTATAACAGTCATGTAGATGATGCGTATGGGCATGTATCATGATGCTATGCTGTCACATACTCATAATAGACATCAATGATCGGCCTATATGCAAGGCGGGGTCCATAGATGAACAGCCGATTTAAACCATAATATAAAGATCGGCCCACGGCCGTGGATATACCAAATCCGATAACACGGATCCATCCGTCTACGGCGATGATGGACCATGCAACATCAATGGGGCCCAATGATTTGGGTTAACCCACTCAAAGAATGATGAGAATGGGCCTAACAAGGCCTAAGGGAAGGTCACAATGTGGACATGTAACCATCATTGCCCATCAATGTGGACATTTAACGAACATTGCTTCTAAGGAGTGGCCCACATAGAGCCTAACATATAGCGGGCCCATGGCCTCACACAAGGGCCTCATACACAACATAATGGGCCTCACATAAAGGGCCTAATGTACATCACAATAAGGCTCACATAAAGGCCTAATATACTTCTCAATGTGCCTTATCCTATGGGCCTCACCAAATGAGCCACAAATACATCTCAATGGGCCTCACCAAATGGGCCACAAATACATCATATTGGGCCTCACATAAGGGCCACACATACATCATACTGGGCCTCACATAAAGGCCTCAAACACATCATATTGGGCCTCACATTTGAGCCTCATAGACATCATATTGGGCCTCACATAAGGGCCTCACTTCTCATTGGGCCTCAAACAAGGGCCATATATTGATCACATTGGGCCTCACCACATGGGCCACATATACATCAAGTTGGGCCTTAAACAAGGGCCAAACACACACACACACACACACACACACACACACACATATATATATATATAAAGGTAGGCCCCATGATCTGGACGGTCTGGATATCCCAGATGGCTGGACCATTTGGATATAACGTATACCTCAAGGTGGGCCCCACCATTAAAAGGGCTAGACGGCTAGAATATAACACATACATTGCATGGGTCCCATCGTCCATATTTGGACGGTGGACAACATGAATGAACACCTGCATCATGATAGGACCCACCGTCCAGATCATGGTGGGCCACGTCTAAAAAGAGAAATGGATGGACGGCTTAGAATAAAACACATATATCATGGCTAGCCGCACACAACAGCAGATGAACGACGCTGATAAAATACATAAATCATGGTGGGTCCCCACAGCACCGTCCATGTACGGGCGGTGTGGATACAAAACATTTACATCAAGGGGGGTCCCACCCCCACACGTGCCACACATGTGGGGTGGGCCCACGTCTAAAATGGTTGGACGGTGTGTATAAAACACATACTTTACAGGGGGTCCCACCGTCCTGGACAGATGGACGGTGTGGATATAGAATGAATACATCAAGGTGGGTCCCACAGAACTTACTGATGTTACTGCAGTGGGCCCACCGTCTTGAAAATGGACAGACAGTTGGGATATAATACATATATCAAGGTGGGTCCCATCCCACATGTGTAGCACGTGTGGGGTGGGCCCCACATGTCCGCTGAAATGGATGGACGGTTATGGATATAACCATACCTCATGGTGGGACTACAGAACTTGCTGCGTCAATACGGCAGCTCGTTGCTACCTGAGACCCTCCGTTCCTGCTGGACGGACGGTGTGGGTGCACTACACACACATCGTGGTGGGTGCACGCACATGTGGCCCACTAAAGTTTGGATCAAACTGATATTAATGTTTTCCTTCATACAGTCCAGCAGTGTTGCTGCTAGACATTCCATGGTTGGACGGTCTGGATGTATTTCATCCACCAAGTGGAGCCCATGTACACGTGGCCCACCAGCCATATACATCATCATCACCATCAAAATAAGAAGGGAGAAAGAGGGAGAGAAAGAGGAGAGAGAGAGAGAGAGAGAGAGAGAGAGAGAGAGAGAACGGCCAATGAAGGAGGGACTCCGCCACTATGATTCCCTCATAAGATCTACACCATACAATCATATTCATGGCCCATCATCATATAAAAAAATCTGAGGTGGGGATACCATCCCCATCATGCAAATGAGGGATATAGATGACCCCTAGAAGGCATGTATTCAAAAAGAAAACATCATAATGGGGTCCATGTAGAATGGACCCATCATGGATCAGTATGCATTAAGGATGGGCATTCGGCCACATCCAAAGGGTCAAATAGGATCTCCACCATTGATTGGTGGGTCCTCGATGATCCTATGCAAGAAAATCAATGAAGGAATGGAGATCTACCTAAATATAGCACCCACCTTCAAATCTTGGACTTCTACTACCACCAATGGCTTTCAGTGCTCCAAGGAGGTTTATTTAATGGTCAAGATGAGATTTTGAGGGTTAGATATGGGGGATTAGGGAGCTTGAGGTTGCTAAATTTTTAGAGAGCTTGGAGGAAATGAAGAAGGAGAAAGAGAGAGTGAGAGATAAGAGAGAGAGGTGATGATGATGGCTAGCCTCTTTCTGTCCTAGCTAGCAATCATAAGGTGTAAGAGGGGTGTAAGGCATGCTCTCATGGGGAAGAAAAAAATAATAATTATGGGCTAGGGACTAGGGTGGCTAGGGTAGGTAGGGTGGCTAGGTGTAGGGGTGATGTCATCCTCATAATGACTTAGGAAATGTGTCATGGGTTAGGTGGGTCCCGCAACGTGCGGTCCATGGCCATGATCATGCGCAGCCCACATCTTATGATCTAAGCGTCGGATTGGTGCATAAGACATGACGTTGGAACCGCGGCGAGGGCGCAATCGCAATGGCACAGGTGGCTAAGTCGACTCGGGTTTATAGGATGGGACTGAGAGTCGCACGCAAATGTAACCTACAGGTCGAGGGTTGCCGAAATTCGACCAGGAGGACCGCGGGATCCTACGGAACAAATGGTCATTAGGATACGGGCCTGACAAGAAAGCTTAAAATGAGCCCCGTGAAGAATACTGATCGAATTTGCCTTATTCATCTCAAACTTCACCAATACCTTCTCTCAAGGTATTTTGCCTAAGATAAACATAGCATGCTCCTCTTGCAAACTCTGTGTATGTCAATGCCGAGAACCTTCTTTGCAACATCTAGATCCTTGTTCTCAAATATCCATGATAGCTGAGTCTTCAATATGTCGATCTCAGACATATTATGACTCGTGAGAAGCATATCATCAATATAGAAATACCAAGATAATGAACTTTCTATCACTTAGTGTCTTGTAATAGATATAATGATCATACTTACTCTTGGTAAACCTCTGATTCACTATGAAAGAATTAAATTTCTTATACCACTACCTATGTGATTGTTTCAGACCGTATAATGACATCTTTAACCTGCAAACCTTGTTCTTTGCCCCATGTATTTTGAAACCTTATAGTTGCTTCACGTAAATTCGTTATTCCAATTTCTCATGTAAGAAGGTAGTCTTCACATCCATCTGTTCCAGCTTGAGATTGTATTAGGCAACAAACGTCAATACGAATATGATAGATACTTGCTTCACCACGAGCGTGAATATCTCAGTGAAGTCAATACCTTTTCTCTAATCATATCCCTTCGCAACCAACCTTGCTTTATGCCTATCCAATTTCTTTTTGAAGATCTACTTGCACCCAATCGCTTTATGACTGACGGGAAGCCCCACCAACTCTCACGTCTCATTCTTGTACAGTTAATTCATCTTGTCAAGCATCATTGCTTTTCACTTTTTGGCATATACATCATCAAGAGCCTTATGAAAATTAGACGGATCACAATCATCCATAATGAGGAAAAATGTAACATTCGAGTTATCCATGTATCTCATCGATAACCTACGATCCATTGACAAATTCTTTCTCACAGGTGGCTGCTCCACTTGCTCTTGTATCTCTGTCAGTGTTTTAGTATTAGCTTGTGTTTCATCTCTGTATATCTGAACGTCCATAATGACTTTTGTCTTCCTTGTGTTCATTCTTATGGAACAAAGATTCTTCATCGAATCTGACGTCAATACTAAGATTAATTTTTCATGTGATCCGATCATATAGCCTGTAACCATTCACACCACCACCATAACCGACAAAGATGTATTTTTTAGCCCTTTGGTCCAGCTTATCTCTTTCAATTAATGGATATGAGAGTAAGCATCGCCAACTAAATAGCAAGTCATAAATTAATCTTGTTAACCACTCTATACTTTCTCATAAATTTTACAATCTATAGTCATAGAAGGGGACTGATTCAATAACTAGCAAGCCATGTTAATGGCCTCAGTTCATATTTCATTCCCCAATTCAGCATTGGTCATCATTCATCAAGGCCTTTCAAAGAGAGTTTGATTCATCTGCCCAGCCACATCATTCTGCTCAGGTGTGTGTGTTGAGGCATAAAAAATGAAGAAGGGATTGAAGCAAAAGAAGATTAAGAAATAGAAAGAAAATAGGAAAAGAAGAAGAACAAGATGATTTTAGGGTGGTTTGCTTGGGTCCGCACAAACGATATCTGTTGCGCGGGACCGCGCAACCAAAAATATCAGTTGCGCGGGTTCGCTCAATGGACTTCAAGACTAATTGTTCACTCCCCAAGTATAGGGTTGTGATGTAGTAATAAACTCGGTAAGACCGAGGTCGAATCCACAGGGACTGAAACCTGTACGTTATCTGAAACTAACTAGGACTAGAACTAAAATAAGATGAATTTTAAACCAAGTATGATTTGGGGAATAATGGTGAAATAGTAATGTGAAACTTTAAGAAATTCAGAGGAAAGGAGACTAGAGATTCAGAGGATCCACTTGTAGAGATCAGGGAGATCTTATGCCTGTATAAAAAAAATCATGGAAATTAAGTGAACTGATGTTGATATATTTTTCAAGAGATGAGAGGTATATGAATTAGAATGGATTCCATCACCAAACCATGCCCAGGAGACAAAGCAAACAATAGAATTAAACTAATTATCAACCAATCAACAATGTATAAAGGTTAGGAAGGGTACCGACATCCAACCATGCCCAGGAGACGATGGTAAACAACAGGGCTTCCTGACGTCATAAACATTAGAAGGCAAAGGAAATACTCAAAGCCATTGCACACCCATTGTAATTTCAGTCACAACAGACCATTAAAGACTAAAAAATATTCCCTTAATAAAACAAATATCAAATTCATATTCATAATTAAAACCCAGTTAAAAACATAAAATTAAATCTCCCATCCCACTACAAGCTTCACCCCTTAGCCCTAGCTAAGGGGTTTAGCCCAACATGGTTAAACTAAATGCCATAGGGTTCATAGAAAACAAAACAGAAAAAGAACAAGAGAAGAAATTCTAACTCTTTCTCCTCTTCACGTCCAGCCCAGATCCTGCCTCAAGCTCCAATTCCTCTAGCCGTAGATGATGCTTCTCCTTTCTTCCTCTCTTTCTTTTATAGGCAGGGAGGTCGGCACTTCAGCAGAGTCATTGGAGAACTCTATTTCCACCATTCAGTTCGCAGCGAAACTGTGTATGTGATCCATGTTTTTTTTTCGCAGCAAAACGCTTGCGTTTTGTTTGGATTCGAGATGGAAGATCTTACGATCCATGAGATCCGACCACACAGGGACGGTTGAAATCCTCCCTTCTACTTCTTAGACGTCTTGGATTAGATTCTTGGTTCCTCGTTTGGTGGCCCATCTTGCCAGATCATCCGACTTTCTCAGTCATGCGTAGGATGTTAGATAGTCTGCGCTGATGCTTGAGGTGGACCCTTGATCGAAGTCGAAGGATAAATCCACTCCGTCCATTGGGTTATACATGAAAAACCGGTCAGAGGTGACCGTTTTTCCTTTGTTTTGGTGTGGTCCACAAGATTTTTCCTTGCACCGTCTATCCTCCGCATGAACGGTTGGATTTCGATCCTCGTAATATTTTGTAATTCTGCCATCTAGGCAGTGATAAGAAACTCCATGGGAATGTGATGGACCGTTCGGATTAGCACGTTGAGACCAGATGGTGGCCCACAAAGATCAACCGCAGGTCCCTGTTACGGAACAGAGACGCCGCAGGTGATTGCTGTGACGTCAGTGGGGCCCATGATCGGTGATGTTACAGAAATCTACTCCGTCCACTCGTTGAGTCTTGAAAAACCGTTTATGATTGTCGATTTTGAGAGAGCTTCTGACGTGGCCCACTGAATTCTAACCCAGCCGTCCGTCCTGCGTTTAAACGGATATCTACTGGTTCATCCATGCATAGGTCCAAGAGGACACCTAGGTGAGGGTCGTGGCTACCCCCTGAAACACTTTGACGGTTCGGATCATCAATATGTATGATGAGTGGGCCCCACTAGCTAAAATCGAGCGGACGCTGTCCGTCCACTGGTTCCAGCTCGAGAAGGCTCGGGTCAGCGTAATGGCTGACCGAGTCTTGGTTCGGTGCACATCCGCTGAATGTGCACACTATGTACATGCAGTGTACATATAGGGTCCTTCATGATGCACTCGAGAAATCCGCTCCATCCATTCATTTTGTCATCTCATCTTAACCGTGGGGACCAAATCCGAAGCATATCCGGACAGCAGGTGGGCCCCACTTAAGGATTTAAGGGGCTGGTATGTCCGTTGGGCCACTTCCAGGGGAATCCGACTGATGAATTTCGATGTGTACGGTTAAATTATGGTCCTCAAGCCATGTATGTAATTTCGAGCCAAACGGATGGTGGGAACCCTGTGGTCTTGCATTCTGTAACAATTTCGGGCCACTTGAGCTTCAGTTTCTCGATTTTCTCGGGTCTCTGGCGTGTAATTCCGTCAATCTTGGTCCCCTGGGGTCCGTCCCATACTTTTGTGAAATCTGATCATTAAATCTTGGCTGTTAGCATCTTTTTCAGTCCCCGCTTGCAAATGTACCTTGCATCACAAACACGATTAAAATAGGGCATTAAATGGTCTCATGCTCGTAAATCCATGCGATAAATGGGGTCTGATATGCAATATTTGACCCTCAACACTAATTCTTTGTAAAAGATCTCAAGCATTGAAAGGTGGGTCCCATGGCACCAAAATCAAGGTGCCACACGTGCGAGGGCCTATAAGTACCCCTTCCCCCTCTTCATTTGGACCGATTGAAGATTTTGGAGAGAAAGCAGAGCAAGGAGGGAGACTGAAGGTGAGAAAGAGAAGGCTCCGGTGGTTTGCGTGGACCCACGCAACCAGACTGCCCTGCAGTCTGTAAAGCTTAAAGGGCTGATATACTGCTGAAATGGCTAAGTTACCAGATTTCTTCTGTTTAAGATTCAAGAGGAGAAGCCAATAAAAGAGATATTCGAGTCATATTCCTCTTAAAGAGATAATCAAATCACGAGTCAAAGTGCTGTCAGATTTGATATCTGACTTGGATATTTGAACTTTGTCAATTTGTATATTCTAAATAATCTATCCTAAAATCAAGAAATGTTTGAGGATGTAAATGAACTCAGCAATAATAAAATATGATGATTGTCTTCAATACTCTCTTTATTATGTTTGAATAAGATAATATCCCAAATCGAATGCATTTGTTTCTTGTTCGAAACAAAATAGTGACTCTGCCGGGGACCTTTATCTTATTTAACATTAACATTGAGATAGTTAAGAACTTTCATCATAGTTTGGCATCTTTCTAACGCCAAAATGGCGACTCTTAGCGGGAACATTCTCTCCTTCATCTCTAAGATAGATTATTTGATTCTTCAAATACTAATTATAGTTATGTTTCATGTTTGAAGGTTTCTGAATTCAACTACAAGCTACAACTAATGGCAACTTTTGCAAGAAAAGTGAGCTTCCGTTTCACTCCAACCAGATTCATGATAGAGTACGCACCGAACCAACCCCCGGAGTATATGACTCGACTTCGTACAAGTAAAAATAACCTGACTCGAGCAACAACAGGGGTTGTATCTGCTTTGCCTCAACCGTTTGAAGGGGATAAGGGATGGAATGTCGTAATGTCTCATAGGACGAGAGCATGAAATGTAAGAAGCCCCAGGATGGATCTACCTTCACTAAGAGTTAGAGGACCGATAATGCGCAATGCAGCTAGAAGGAATCCTAAACTCGTTCCTCCTGCGATATATCGTGAGCGAATAGTGCCACAATTAGCATACTGTGACTTTCCAGCTTTGCTCGCCCTAAGGGTCAAATGGATGAGAGAACAGAAAGGTAAAGCGTTAGTAGCAAGTTTACCAATGTCCGTATCCCCCCAGACAAGCACACCAATGACTGTATCTCTCCAATTGATCAATGGCACCGGAAGCATAGCGAAGTCGAATGAAACTCCATCCTCTCCTCTCTTCGTAAGTCTGATTACGTCAACATATTCCCGCCCCACTCCAACTATGGCTTCATCAAAGAGTGGAGAAGCTGCAGTACATATGGCCGGGACAAATCAGGACAATATGCCAACTACAGAGTATCACATGAATGAGATGGCAGAAGCACAAAGAACACTAATGGAAGAGTTTAGAAACCTCAGAGAGGCCTTAGCGACCCTTGCACATAACGTGGCCCAGATAGTGGCTCCTCCAATGATGGGCACAATGAATGGATAAGAAAATCAGCCTGAAGGTTCTCAACCACAAGGGACAGATCACGAGGGTCTGTTCCAGCCTCAAGAACCATAACACAGGATGAGGTGATCAGGCAAGTCGTTGAAGAAGCTGTTAGAATAGAAAGAGAACGTGAAAATACTGGTCGTTTCAGGTACCAAACGCCGTATCCGAGAGAGGTAGAAGATATCCTGTTTCCATCCAATTTCAAGCATCCAGATTTTCAGGAGTTTAATAGGGAAGGATTGCCAGAGGAACACTTAATGCACTTCATTACTAGCATGGAAAATTTTTCTACGATACTGCAGTATTGCTTACGATTGTTCGAGTCGTCACTGACACAAAGCATTCAGATAGTATTCCAGCCTAACACCAGGGTCGATATGTAATGTCTCAGAAAAATTCGTACAAAGACCCGAGTATCACCTCAGACAGAAATCACTAAGGACTGAATCCTTTAGAAATTAGATGGAAAATAATTAAGTATTAAACTGAATTAATTAGTGGAATTAGCTTGAACCACTTTCTATATGAACTACAAGACCCAAAACTAGTAGAATCACTAACTCTAATTACCTAAAAACTTAGGATAAATCTCAAAACCTAGTTGCTCTCGAGAGCACACTGAAACTCCGTATAGGACATGGACCACGGGTCGAAAGTCCGATTACCGTGAAACTATACGGTTATGACCGCCTTACTGGGCTTAAAAACCATCGAGGGAATCGAACCCAAATAGTATCCAGAAACGCATAACTTGAGCCTGAAGCTAAGTGTATGAGAAACACAAATATCTTTAAAAAATAAACTCAGATTTAAGTAATTTGGGTCATTCACTTGTAGGCCAAATTTAAGGTTTCAGACCGTCAGATTCCGACCCAACTACACCCTTGGATCAGGAAAATTTTCCTACACATGTTAGTGTACTTGTGGCCCTGATCGAGTAACGATGACCGTTGAACTGAAACAGGTCCACCGCGGTCGATCCACAAATTTGATCAGACCAAAATCTTAACTTGACATAGATCCATTGTCAAGGAACTTTTCTCAGACCGTATGCAGGCAATGGAGCTCCAGATGAAATCTGTTGGCCCGAAACAGATGTCTTTTGGCTATATCCTAAGTATACCATAGCCCTGGGGCCATTAACTTCACTTATAGGCCTATATAAGACCCTAAACTCACCCCTCTCTCATTCCATACGAATTTCCTAAACCTTAAGAGAGAGAAAAGAGAAGGAGAAAGTGAGGAGAAGTGGGAGAGAGTTGTGGTTTGTCGCTGGATTCATTCCCGCCACTCCACGTACTGAATCACCTCTCCCGTGACGCTACACCGACGATTCCGTATCCATTTTTGGGTAAGAAATCCTAACTCGAATCTGTCTTAGGAATCCAGATAGGTAAAATGGTGAAATAGCTAACCTATTTTATACTATATAAGTTGCCGTTGTGTCATAGGCAAAGGCGTAGATTCAAACTTTATCGATACGAGTATACCGACGGAAAGGTGCGGACTATAAATGTTTATGGTTATTTTGGTTCTTTGGACTGTCAGTTAATGATTATGACTGACTTAATTGCTGCTCGCGTGTGCTTAGACATGATTTTTCGTGTTACATATATAATATGTATGATATTGAATGTTGAATATCATCATGTGTTTGTTGAAATGTCTGAATGAATAGGGAATTATGATTTGTGCTTATCATGCTTATTAATTGAGAATACGTGATTATTGAATTCGTGACAACTCCTTTGTAAAAGGATTTGTCATAATATATGTTATGACTAATTTATTACATATATGTTTGAAATGTGTAGTCTAAGTGTTTGATAAAATGTCTGAGTGGGTGATTGTTTGATGAAATGCATTTATTTAAGGTGTTGAGATGAGATTCTCAATTACCTTAGCTATATGAATAGATTCCTTCATGAAATTTACATTCGACTACGTGATCATGTATGAAATGCCTCTATGTAATAACATGTGCACTATGTGTTTGTTAAAATGCTCGAATGAGATTTATATGTGATTTGATTGTTACATGTTGTTTGACTGTCACATATGAATGCCTATTACAACTGAGTATGATTGGGACTATCACATAGTCCAGGCAATCGGTTAATAGTTTCTGATTGAGTGGCTGATATAGTTTCGCCACCACGGGCATGTTCGATGAATCTGAGTCATACAGTGATTATTGATAGTGGTTAGGCCACAAGGAGTGCGTATGCACTCCATGTCGATTAAGTTAGCGTGATCTCGTACCAATCAGACTTTTCAAGTAACCTGGTTGACCTAATGTGTGTTTACCATGTATAGACACAACTGCTTGAATCTAAGGTACCACTTATCAGTGTAAAGCCCGTTTAACCTTAGTACCTCGATCCGCTAAAACTCATGAGCTGAGCATGGTGGTATGGGACACCGTAGTCGAGTTGTCAGCCTACACTGGGGTGACGAACCTCCCCATAGTGACCAGTGAGCAATACAAACTCGTGAGCCGAATATGGTGGTATATGAGGGACACCATATTTAAGTTGTTGGCCTACGCTAAGGTGACGAGCCTTCCCTTAGTGACCTCGAGTATAAAATAGGCCTACGATCCGGTGACGAGCCTCTCGTAGTGACCTCGAGTGTGAATTAAGATTACGCTGAGGTGACGAGCCTCCCGTAGCGACCTATAGTGTGAACTCGCGAACTTGCCTATTGTATGTGATTAACTAGGATTGACGACCCTAGATGGATCATTGTTTGGGTCAATGATATAAAGGGAGGTACCTTAGTTTTCCAAACCTGCTATATGAATAAGTCTAAGTAAAAACTTGGCTAACACGACCATGCACCGCAGCATGTGCCTTTAGCGTGGGTGTTGAGTACAGTGGGAGTTTAGCATGAGCGACCGTGAGATGATGTCGCAGAGGGAGTGTAGGCGAGGGCATGCATCATTAATACATACCATTCTTGCATTAACAAGAGTATTTAGGACATGATTATTGTATTTCTTTATCATTACTGCTTGATTGATTTAATAACATGTTAACCTTTGCCTTATAGCTCCACTGAGTTGATCACTCACTCCCACTTTGGAACGGTGTTTTAAAACACCAACCAAACTCTGTTGTAGCTGCAGATGATGGTGAGGCTTACGAGATGGAGTCTGTCTTCTACGACGACGAGGAGGAGTTCTCCTACCTCCAACTCTCTAGCGGGTCTATGTAGACCTGGAGTTGCATCACCGGGGCTACAGGAATATGGATTAGATGACATTACCCTTTATCATTTTGTATTTTTGGAACTATACATGTAATTATTCAGCCTGGTGACATGATCATACTCTGGGGTTCATATCCACTTATACACTTTATATATCTATCACAGTCTTCTGCTTGCTTAATTTAATCGTCTTCGGAGTATGATATGTTCATTTAGTATAATCCCATTCATGTTCAAATGCACTAACCCGGACAACATTTAATCATCATTATCTATGTTGCATAAGTGATGTGACGGATCTCGGGAGTTGGGCCTTTGCTCGACCTTCGAAATTCTGGGCGTTACACGATACGTACTTGGGAACAAATGCAGGACGCCTTTATGTCAAACTTCTTTTATTCAGAGCGTAATGTCAGTATTACGGAATTGGCCTCCATGCGGTAGAGAGAAAGTGAACCAATAGAAAATTTTATAGACAGATGGAAGACATTGGGAGCCTCGTATAGACAGCTGCCGGATGAAAAAGAGCAGGTCAAAATGTATTTAAATTCTATAGAGACGGGGATCGCGATTGGACTCACCGGCGCCTACATCAGAACTTTCCATGACCTGGCCACTAAGGCTCATGCTTTTGAATTAATAACTCATAAGATGCAAGCATTTCACCATGAGACAGCTAGGAGAGTATCCAGCAAGCTGGCTGTGAATACCGTCGATCGTGACAAGAGAAACAAAGATACAGGGGACTCAAGGGAAAAGAGGCTGGAACGAAAAAAAGAATGGAACCAATCAAGAAACAGATACAATGGAAAAAGGCCTAGGATGCTCAATTCTCATGAGGGGTTTGCGTTCCATAAGGAAGATGTCATCCCTATGATGAACCAACTGCTGAAAGCTGACAGGATAGAATTACCAGAACCTAAATGCCCTGAGGATGTGACAAGAACACGAGAAAGAGATTTTTGCCGCTATCATCGCCTAGTGGGACATCCGACGGAGAATTGTTTTACATTAAAATATATAATACAACGAATGATAAACAGAGGTGAAATAGTAATTGGAAAAGAAAAGGAAAGGGGTACAATGGCGATGGTGAATGTGCTCATGATCCGAGAAAATGACCTAGAAATGAAAGAGAAAGAGGACCGTAAGGCGACAAAGAAGGTAACAGTAATTACGTTACGATCGGAAAAGAAGATAACAAGTCCTGTGAAGCAGAAAATGGGGATTACAAGAAGAAAGGTCGTTGAAAGACAGAGTGATGATGATGAGCAAGAAAAGAAGAGTGAGATAGCAAAGGTGACTTATGATGTAGTGAGTCAATTGAAGGACATACCAGCTCGATTAAGCGTTTATCATACGCTTAAGTTGTCAAAAGAATTTCGGTAGAGCTTGGTCCAAGCATTGTCCAATCACGAGGTCAGAGAAACTTTACTGGCAGAGATAGAGCGCGAAGACCACGATGAGCAAGAAAACTACCTACCAATCATTTCCTTCTCCAATGATGATTTGATCTACGAGGCAGCGCATAAAAGGCCGCTAATGATCGAAGGCCATATCCATAGGAAGAAGGTCAAGCAGATTATGATAGATAATGGGTTTACGGTGAATCTCTTACCGCTCTCGATGTTGAGTAAACTGGGTTATCGTCGTTCTGATCTACGCACTTGTGGAATGATGATACAGGGCTTCAATCAACATGGGCAACGCGCACTTGGTAAGATTACAATGCCGCTAAAAATAGGAGAGCCGACTACTAATGTTGTGTGCCATGTTATAAATGTCGTGATGATGTACAATCTTCTCCTAGGAAGGCCATGGATTTATCAGTACATCATTGTACCCTCTACTCTGCATCAATGTTTCAAATACTGTAAAGATGGAATACAGTATGAAGTAATGGCTGATGCAAAGCCATATACGGAGGCCGAGTCGTTCTTTGTGGACGCCAGTTACTGTAAAGGGTTTACTAAAGAAGAAAGAAAGAATGATGAAAGCAAAGTCTTAAAGGACATTCAAATAAATGTGATTGAAGAAGAAACAAAAAAGGCAGAATCATCCAGAACTGCGGAAGCAAAGAAGAAATTCTATTTTATGCCGAAACATCTGAGACAACCAGGGCAATTGCCACTAACCCTGTTAGCACCCGAGCAGTTAAAAATTTTGCAGTCCAATTATACGGTGTCACTGCCGTATGTTGAAAGAAATAAGCCATTTTCGGCCGCTCCAGGAAGATTTCAGGTCAAGCCTAGCGCAAAATACCCGGAGCTGATTGAATTTTATACCTCAGTGGAAGCGAAGGCCGAAGAAGAGATCAAGAATAACGTGTACCGCGGTAGGCTAACCTGCAAGACCTCAAAAAATATAGTCCGGCAAGCAAGAAGATCATGAAAGACATGGGTTTTGATTACGAAGAACCTACCAGCTTGAATCATGGGAGAGGAATTCAAATTCCTATTGGGGTCGGCCAGGAAAAGTGAAGAAAATTTCAAGGACTGGGGTAAAGTCATCAGTGAACATGGTTACGGCTGCGCAGTTATTAGAAGAGGATTCCAAAATAGTCGAGCATCCTGAAATGGCTCTAAAGCAGATGGAAGACGGGGGGCAGCCAACGATAGACAGTTTGCGAGAGATAAATCTGGGTATGGAGGAAGAACCAAGGAACACATTTGTCGCTGCTGGTCTTTCTGAATAGGAATCTGAGAAATACGTCCAACTTCTCAAAGAAAATAAAGACGTCTTCACTTGGACGTATGCAGAGATGCTCGGTTTGGAGCCTTCCATAACAATGCACTGATTAAATATCTCTAAAGAGAAAAGGTCGGTTAAACAAGCGCAAAGGCGATTCCATCCGGACTTGGTCCCCCTGATAGAAGAAGAAGTCAATAAGTTGATAAAAGTTAGATTTATCAAAGAGGTCAAATATCCTAAGTGGATATCGAACATTGTTCCTGTAAAAAAGAAAAATGGACAAGTCAGGGTGTGCGTTGACTTCAGAGATC
Organism: Magnolia officinalis; assembly: GCA_021015155.1. Taxonomy (NCBI): domain Eukaryota; kingdom Viridiplantae; phylum Streptophyta; class Magnoliopsida; order Magnoliales; family Magnoliaceae; genus Magnolia; species Magnolia officinalis. Next base: position 55,138,454 of record JAJHSJ010000011.1, read on the forward strand.
TGGATCTTTGCTTTTTATTCTTTTAGAAATCCATCCACTTGATTCCTTAATCATATTTCTTAATTGAAAATGTTGAAGAGGAAGTCGATCGGGGTTCGAATATACCCTTCCAAAGTAAGCAAATGTCTAAGGAAAGTATACTCCTAGCCAACCTACGAAGAAATGCCAAGGAGCACAGACGGGAAAGGCTTCAGGGACAGGATCTTTCGAACCAGAAATAACATCTCCAAAGGCACAATAAAGAGAACACAGAACTGGAAGAGCCAGCGAATATTTTTGACCTTGCACCATTGCTCCTACGACCACAAAGAATGAGGGCCTAATAGTGTCTACTTGATCAAGATCAGGAAATATCACTAAGCTTAACGAGTAAGCAAGAAAGGTAGCTAATTCGCAAGAAGGACTGTATTCCACAGAATGTTTCGTTTTCTTACGGATGTCCTTGAGTTCTGGATGATTATGGCCTGCAAAGCTATCAAGATAAAGATTACAATACTTCAGCAAAATTGTTCAAGAATGAGATTACAAAAAATAGAAGATAAAAGGAAAGGAGTATACCACAATGTTTGAGAAAAGTGAGCCAACCATTCAAGAGAAGTGATGCGATCAGGATGAAGGAAGGCGGCCAGTGCACTGAAAAGTTGAAGGGTAGTTTTAGAAATTTTGGATATACCTCCTCTCACAGATGCCAGAGCGAGCTCTTCATTAGATGGTATATATGTGTCAAAGATATCACCAACGATGGGAAGACCTGCTATACAAAATAGATCCCATAAAGTGATACTCATTTCACCTAAGGGAAGATGAAATGAATTGGTGGTTGGAGACTAAAGATTAAGAAAGCATCTGAGGATAGTAGCATCCGCGCGAAAGTGTTCTGAAGTGGCTACGATTGTGTCTGAAAGCGTAATCTGCTCCAATGTAGCGTATGTTTTCAGACGACTGTACGAGCCTAAGCACTGTAAAAATCACGGATAGACAGCAGGCCTGTGATAGTAAATCTCCCTGTACTCCAAGGCAATTTCTCGAGAAAGAAGAGTTGTTGAGCTGTTTCGAAATAGTGGGAAGGGGAAGGTTGCTGAGGATCATAGTGTGAATGCAAAAATCTCATCTTATGGATTCTACCCGCTCTTTGAGAGAGCATGCTTTCCCCAAATATCCTATCAAAATTTTCAGATCTCTCATAACCCAGTCGTCCACTGAGACAAAGATATTTTGTCGCTCAAAGGGTTTGTTGTGCAAAATCGACCAGTGACGCGGAAAATTGATAGGGATAATGGTTTGATTACTAGTGAAAGGGTTGTGGAGATCCAAAGTTTCTTCATTTATCTCCACATGTTTCCAAGAATAAGGAAAAGGTTGTTTCAACCTAGAAAAGGATGGACGGTTCTTTCTTCTAGAAGAGGAAGCTTGAGCACGGGACATGACGGAAGAGGGACTTGTACTTGAAGAAAAAGTTCAAAAGCTGAAAAATTTTCCCAAGTCCTGATTGCGCGGGAAGGTGCAAAGGCCAAAAGATTTGCGCAAACGAGAGGACCGTTGCGCAGGTTCACGCAATGCAAAAGTCGTTGCGCAGGTTCGCATAAGAGAAATCTGTTACGCGGGAAAAATCACAAAGGAGCAATAGTTTCGCTGCAAAAGGAGGAAGTGGAGAATGACCATAAGTCTAGGTATTTATAAGGAGTACGGCCGAGTATGGTACATGGGTCTCGGTTACGCGAACCTGCGCAAACCTTGTTATAATGAAGAAATTTGATCATTTTTCTTTGATTTTGGGGAAACAAAGAAAGGATCAAGGGGGCATCTGTTGAGGCATAAAAATGAAGAAGTAATTGAAGTAAAAGAAGATTGAGAAATAGAAAGAAAATAAGAAAAGAAGAAGAACAAGATGATTTCAGGGTGGTTTGCGCAAGTCTGCACAAACGATATCCGTTGCACGGGACCACGCAACCAAAAATATCAGTTGCGCGGGTTCGCTTAACGGACTTCAGGACTAATTCTTTGTAAAAGATCTCAAGTATTGAAAGGTAGGTCCCATGGGGCCAAAATCGAGGTGCCACACAAGCGAGAGCCTATAAATACCCCTTCCCCCTCTTCATTTGGACCGATTGAAGATTTTGAAGAGGAAACAGAGCAAGGAGGGAGACTGATGGTGAGAAAGAGAAGGCTTTAGTAGTTTGCGCGGACCCGCGCAAACCATATCAATTGTGCAGGTCTGCGCAATCAAACTGCCCTGCAGTCTGTAAAGCTTAAAAGGGCTGATATGCTGCTGAAATGGTCAAGTTATCAGATTTCTTCTGTTCAAGCTTCAAGAGGAGAAACCAATAGAAGAGATATTCGAGTCATATTCCTCTTAAAGAGATGATCAAATCACAAGTCGAAGTGCTACCGGATTTGATATCTGACTTGGATATTTGAACTTTGTCAATTTGTATATTCTAAATAATCTATCCTAGAATTAAGGGATATTTGAGGATGTAAATGAACTCAGTAATAATAAAATATGATGATTGTCTTCAATACTCTCTCTCTCTCTGTTATGTTTGAATAAGATAATATCTCAAATCAAATGCATTTGTTCCTTGTTCGAAACAGTATGACGCACTGTGTTGTACCTCATGATCATTTTATCCTTTTAAAACCAATTGAATTCCCCATAAGTGAATTCCTCACCCTTAATAGTTATCAACACTTTCACCTGTTGTCTTATTTGTTTTTCCACCATTGCCTTCCAGTGCTTGAAGTTCATGAAAATCTTAGATTTACTTTTCATAAATTAGACCCACATATTTCTAGAGAAGTCACAAATGAACGTAGCAAACCATGACGACCCTCCACCAGAAACTACGGATGACGAACCCCATACATCAGAATGCACACATTCTAAAACCTCTTTACATACATATTTCTCAGATTTAAAAAACAACCTTAAATGTTTACCATATATACAATGCTCGTATATACTACAATCAATACTTTTTTAAAACTAGAATTAAACAACGGTCAGAAAGTACCTTCATGCCCCACTCGCTCATATGACCTAAGCGCGCATGTCACATACATGCAGACATGAAATTCACTACAGTTGCTATAGCTCCACCTAATGAAGTGCTCCCGATCACTTGTAAAGGTTACTATTCCTCTGTGCCTTCATGACTATAAGTACCCCCTTTAAAACTTTAAGGATATGATCGAATCTGGTGAATGCACCTAAGTGCCTCAAGTATTCCTAGAGATATCAAACTCTTCCTCAAATCAGGAATTAATGTGTCTCAAATATAGCCACCATCGCATTCACTGTAACACCAACCACGTTATAGGCATTGTCATTGCCCATAAATACCTGGCCACTATCACACTCACTATAACCGGTGAACTAACTCCTATGAGGAGTCATGTGATACGAAGACCCCGTATCCAAAATTCCTTCATTGCTGAAATATTCAAATTTTGATGCGATCAACACGTCACTACCACCCACCTCTCACTGAATTCCATAGTGTTGGCCTCTTTAAAAGAACTTTCTGATTTCTCCTTTCTACACTTAGGATTTTGACCATCCTTCTTCATGTATCCTGTCATGCCACAGTTCCTATACTTCAGTTTGCCTTTGTCATTGCCCTTCGATTTTGATCTTCATGGGAAAATCCACTATCCCGTTCAGAATTCTACACCCCCCCCCCCCCCCCCTCTGATTCCCTGCATTACTAGCGCGTATGTAGAAACACCCACGTCACCGCTTTTCTTTCTCATCGCCTTCAACTGAAGTGTTGAGTTAACAGTCTCAACACTAATGGTTGTCCGACCAATGCATAAAGAGTATTTAAACGCATCACACGATTATTGAAGAGAATTCAATAGCATACATGCCTAATTTTCATCTTTCATTGTTTCATCCACATTAAACAATTTGCAAACAAGCTTCTTAAAGTTACTAATGTGGGCATCAACATCACCCCCCTCAGCCATTTTCAGATTGAACAATTGTAACTTTTGATGCAAATGATTTTCAAGTGACTTCTTCGCATAAATGTTCTCTAACTTCACCCATGTATCAACTGTAGTCTTTTCTCTCATAACATTGTATAGAACCTCACCTATTAGGCACAATTAGAATGATATATTGACCTTCTTATCTAACTTGTTCAATTCTTCTTCTTTCATAGATTTTGGTCGTTTTCTAAATAGTGCACCTTCCAATCCTTATTGAACTAGGATGCTATTTATTTTAACTTTTCATAGTTCAAAGTTATTTTTATCGAAATACTTCTCTATGCCGAATTTCATGTTAAATGTCATTGATACTTTACTTTTAAATTCAATCTATTTCCCAATGTTTGCTCTAATACCAGTTGTTGGGACTTACGGAAGCACACGGAACAGAATTAAGCAAAGTAATCGTAATCGTACAAACAAACCAAACAGGAAGACAATCCGAATTTTACGTGAAAAAATCCTTGCGGGAAAAAATTACGATACAAAGCAACAAGTAATGCACTATGAAAGCAAAATTATAAGAGATGTTAGATCTTACTAATTCGAGCAATCCTCAAATCTCCTTTGAAACCCTAATTATACCCTTGAAACCTTTAGAATACCTTAGAAAGTCTTAATCCCCTACCTAATCCTCATTACACCCGATATATACTACCCAAATGGAATAAGAAACAAACCGCACACTTATGCAACTCTACACGCGCTTGATGGGACCTTTCAATGACATTGACAGGCATCCGAAAACCATTTGATGACATCAAAAATTCTTTGATGCCATCGAGTAGCAACTTCCAAAACTATCTAGCAATCAAATAGGATTTTTTTTGAATTTTTTTATGGAATTGAGCGATCTATTGATGGCATTAACAAACCTTGTTACAAATAGATTTAAGACATTAGATAACAACTCAAAATTAATCAAATCCAATCCAATCACCATGCGTTGAGATTACAGAGGATAACAAGGTCAAATCACCCACTTGGCCGTCTCAAACCCGGCGAGTCTATGCACATGTTGCGGGCCTGATACACATTGGCTAATAAAAGCCCAAAAGAAAGAGAAAAACCAATGTAAGCCAATAAAGAGGCTAAGAAGAGAAATACAGACCATACAAAATCTAACCCAACAAAAAAGATTTGTGATGGACACTCCAGGTGGCCCACCAAAAAAATATCAGTTGGAAAGATACGTTTGGGGAAATCAATTCACTATGTAAGTCATGCCAACGACGGAGAAAAATGGAGTGGACTTGAATGGTCAAAAATTGACTGGAGAGAATTCGTACAGTAGGGAGGGTGAGTATGTAAAGTCGGGTCCTGATTTCAATGTGGGGTCACATGGTTCAATGATCCAGACCGTTGATTTGACTGAACACGATTTGGGTGGCCCCTGTAGCAAAAATCTCAAACATTCGAAGATCCTAACCGTTCAGTAAGTATTTAGAAAATAAATGATTAAGAAAGACCAAAGGCAATTGTCCACATTCGACTAGTGATAGATAGGATCTTCCAGTCTTTGGTATTATTGTTGTATAAATTAATTAAGTTGGACCCATCTGATCAACAGCTCCGATCATTGAACAATGGGTCCTATTTCTGTACAAATAGAAGACCCGATTGTCCTTTAGAAACTGGGGCCCAAACATTGTATATGACTTCTAAGTCAACATTTTTGGAAAGTAGTCTTAGAAGTCTATACACACCGTGTGGGGCCCATCATGACGCATGAGTCGTATCTATGATATCAATTCGTTTTTTTCAGCTCATTTTTAGTACATCAGCCCAAAAGTGATGGAGATCCGGATATCAAATACATTACACCGCATAAAGCAGTGGGGATAAAACGCACATCATTAAAAATTTCTTATGGGCCACAGGAATTTTGGATCAAGCTTATATTTGCGTTTTCACTACATCATGGCAGGTCGTAGGAAGTTTTCAATGGTGAGCATTCAATATCCCCACTATATTTTGTGGTGTAGTCTACTTGAGCTTTAGATTTATATCATTTGAGCTGAAAAAATGGATGGACGACAAAGATAAAACACATGCATCATGGTAAGCCTCACAGATTTTGGTCCATGTCGTTCCAGATGCACATCCCGGTGGCTGGTGCTAGTAATCCGCAGTTATTTGATACTCTGGCTGCCTATGATGCTTACTACACAGGCACTAGAACTTGTACACCTATCGGCTATCATACATTTTAAGCCAACTAATTTGTTAAATCCAATCTCAAAATCAGACAATTAAATATTTTCCATTTTAACCGTCCAATAAATAAGCATAATTATTTAATTCATAATACACCTAAATTATTACCCATAATTTGGTCAGTTTAATTTCAATTAATTATATGCCATGTATGCAATTTTTAAGTGCCTGTGTATCATCCATCGTACTCTGCCAGAGTTATTTTCCTCTTCGTTTTCTTCCATGCATTTTCCTCTTCCTTTGGTTGGACTTGCTCATGTTTGAAGTGGTCTTCGTTCGTTGCCATGGTAGACCGTCAACAGCCACCTCCTACTCTTGGTAATTACGGTTCATCCATCTTGTGGGCCCCATCGATGATCATAGCTTTATAATCAATTAATTTTATTGTTTGAATGTGGACCATTGAATTCGACTTTCATTGGAAGGGTGCGAATTGGACCACTATTATTCTCAGATGACTGATCAATGTTGGTATACCAACTTGGGTCATCCACAGTAACGACAATCAGATGAACGGTTCAGGTTGACCAACTGCACAACCACATGTATGGTGGTCAATTAGATGAACAGTTTGGATTGACCATCTACACATCACATGTGTGGTGGTAAGTTGCAATGAACCAAGACTCATGGGATAATAAAACATCATCATGCACGCATTCTATCCTCCGGTACCAATGGACTCACCAACTTTTTTGTTATTTTGAACTGGAGTGGGTCCCACCAGATTCTGATGGACAGTCTGGGAAGAAAAATATCCTGATGGACGGTTGACGCAGGGATGAACGTGATGAGGCCAATCGGCAATCACCATCTTCCTTAAGGGGATAACTAGGTCAATCGCTATCTCTCATGAACAAGGAAGATAGAAAATAAATTACACAAAATTTATAATTTAATTGATGAATGAAATAAATAAGTTTACAACCCCTTAAATAGGGATACTAAGCCATGGAGAAGTTTGAGAATCAAATTACAACTAAAACTCCTAGAATTGTAACTTACTATAAATAGTAAACTTATTATTTATAAACGTCCATGATTTCTACTAGTACGCATGGTTTTCGGCCAAAAATTGTAAGTGTCCTAGTTAGCTTCACCACATTGTTATCCTAATTATTCTAAGCAGTTTTGACGTTGGGCGGATGAATTGGGTGGCTAAAGTACCTCGTTCTACCCAAAATTATATATGGTACATCGGATAACTTATTTCAGATTGCGAGATACAACCGATTTAAGTCTGATGGTCCGCATCACTTCCACTATCGATCGGGTTTTTTTCAATCCATCTTGGCCATTAAACTGTCCGTGACTCGCTCTACATCATAGGGTCTTGGAAGAAAGATATTGGGCAATGGTATAACCATGGTGGGTAAAAATTTATCTAATGGTAGGGATAATCCAATTACGAAAATTATAGGTCCATTATTCCATCCACGTGGTGTTCTGTCAATCCAACGGTCCCCACTCATTGCAGAGCTTTCCAGGTTTTCCATCAATGCATGGGAGGAGTCGTATGTTTCACGGACTGATGATAAGTGGAGTGTCCTGAAGCCCTCATTCTTAGGGTCGACTTTCAGGAGTCGTTTGGCAGCACTGGGTTCGATTTATTATTATCCAGGAATACTAAGTTGTCATTGAAAATCCCACTATTTTGTTATTATTTGATTGTAATTAGAGTCAGACTTTTTTTTACCTAACTTTTTAAAGGTAGGAGAGTTTTAATTATTGGTATTAATCTACATTACATATGGCACACTTATGATACCTCAAAATAATTTAATTATTGGTTTCATCCCTAAAATCATTTTAATAGTATCATCTGAATTGTTCAAACATCAATCATATAAATGGATAGTTAAAAAATGTTGGCTAGTTATTAGTTTGTGGTCCTTATGCTTATGGCCTTATTATTTTTAAATTAATATATATTTCAGCTAGCTTATTAGAATTGTCCGGTCAAATATCACACTTGTGCACTGATTTATGATATTAGAATTGATTTATTAATTAGATTCAAGCTCCTCAAAATATTTTATAGACTTATATTTCATTTTTTTTAGATTCTAGTATATTTCGATTACAAGCTGCCAAATAACATTGATTATAGGGTTTTATTTCATATTTTTCATGTCAACGGTAAATACTTTGTAAATAGATAATAATTATTTATTTAAGTAATTACCACATTATTCCGGTGCAGACAATAATGACCTACTTTTTAGACGTTAAAACTAACTATTCCCTGAAATAATTGTGGAGGCCACAGTGATGTATGTAGCTTAAGCAGTCTTTCCATCCATTATGCCTTTCAATTTAAGGCATGAGCCCAAAAATAATGCAATCCAAAGCTCATGTGAATCACACCACAATGGCACAATCCAGACACCTACAATTAAAACTTCTTGGGGCCGGTCCATAGGAAGGTTTGGATCAAGTTGATATTTGTGTTTTCACCCTTATCCATGTTTGTGTGATCTTATACATAGGTCATATGATAAATAAACATCAATGTAGGTCTAATGAAGGAAATAACTTTCAATGATAGATATAGTAAGGTCATTGTTCCCTTTGATATAGGTCTTGGTTTATGTCCTAAAATGTTAAACGGATAGGCAACGCAGATATAAATTCTAATGCATTCCACATATAAATCTATACGTGGAATGCATTCCACATATAAATCTATAAACCTTGAGAGAAACTTCCCTATTGATGACTGGATAAAAACTAGACAATTACTGGAAGCAAAAATAAGTAGGGTTCAACTTTGGACGGTTAACATCTTCCAATAAAAAATATTTTCTGGGTAAGCTCTATTAAGATGTGACCCAACAAATCAACGGTTGGATCCAGCGAACCATGGGTCTTAGTTTTACGTACAATGTACAAGATTTTTTAAAAACCCGTTTGGCCTCCTTCTTCGTAATTTCTTCAGCGCTCGTGCTTGTGCTTTTGTTGACCCCACTTAGTTTTCTTAACCCGTGTGTTTACCAAACACTGTCGCAGAGCCAATAAAAGAAGACTTCGATTTCCCAAGTCTGGATTCGTAGGGCCCACATGCTTGAATGGTCAGATGATCGAATCCGTCCATAAATGAGACAGATTCACAGTTCCTATGGTTGAATGTGAATCTTTGAGAAGAGAATATTCAACAAGGATGACTCATCGGCACCGTCCATTTCAAGTTAGGCTTGGTTAAGTAGTAACATCTGGTGTAGATATCTCTTCAATCATAACCGTCCATCTATTTGGGCCCGCCATGGATGGCATATTTTTCAAAGATAGACCACACCTATCACACATCTGCACTTTTCCATGGTGAATGGCGTTCCTTTGTTTTCCACCGTCGATTTGATGGTCACTGATCGTATGGCAAGTATAACCTGATATACGTATAATTTTGATCACTTTCCATCCATAGAAAGGGCAGATAGATGGACGGTCCAAAACGATAAATCCCTTCCACGTGTACATTGGAGAAATGGATGGCTCAACCATACACCACTTTCCACGGTATCATTTTCCAAACGAGCGGACCGTGGTCCTGTCTTTGAAAGTCATTGGTCGCTGAAAAAGGGATGCGGCTTCGGTGAATCCGCAGATCCACCAGGTGGGTAGATTGCTGACTGTGGGGTCCACCTTGATGTATGTACCTTACATCCACGCCGTCCATCAATTCTGAAAGCTCATTTTAAGGTATGATCCCGAAGATCCAAATCTCAAGTGGACTACAACACTAGTGGTGGTTGGCCTCTATCTAGGAATGAATTAGGTGTTAGCTGGGTAACACGTTAATGGGTGTTACCCTTACCGTGGGGCCACCTTAATGATGTGTTGTATATCTACACCGTTCATCCGTTTCTTCAGCCAGAAGATGTTCCTAAAAATTAAGTAGATTTAAATTTCAAATTGATCATACCACATGAAACAGTCGAGATTGAACGGCCACCGTTAAAAACCTCCTGGAGCCGACGGTAATGCTCACTGTAATGTTTCCTTTCCATCTAAACCGTTGATAAGGTCAACCGGACTTGGATGAAAGGAAAATTTAAAGATCAACTTGATATAATAATAATAAAATAAAATAAAATAAACTTGTGTGGTCCATAAAAAGATTCTAATGATCATTCACTACTGTTTTTAGTTGTGAGGTCCACTTGAGATTTGGATCTGCTTAAGTTTTGGGATCATGTCTTTAAATGATATGGGAAAATGGATGGACAGTATTGATATGCAAAAAATCTATCAAGGTAGGCCCACAGTAAAGGAAACACTCATATGCTTTCACAGTGACCGACTCGAAAAAGCTCAATCCACTCGGTTCAAAATTGAGTTCGAGCTGAGCCGGGGTGACGTTTTTTGAGCTCGAGTTGTTAGAACTATGTCCGGGCTTTACTTGACTTGAATCGAATTTGGATTCAACCAGTTCAATAACTCAGTTATTTTGATATTAATGTTGCCCACCAAGTGTTCGATGGAGTGACTCAACCAAGTGTGGGCTGATGGTAAGGAAAGTATGGATGTGAAACAAATATCTTTATGTCTTGATTTTAGTGTTACCCACCAATTGTTCAATAAAATACTTGTAAACCATTATTGTTATTATTTACATATGATGAGAAATTGAAAGTGCTCTCTATATGTTTGAGAAAATACCCAATAAACTTGATCTTAATTTAAACTCAACTCGAAATGACGGGAGCTACAAACTGCGCTAAGCCAAGCTCCCCAATTAGGCTTGGGGAAGTTCAAGCTGGAGTCAGCTGAGCTGAATTGAGCCATGCCAAGTCGCGAGCTATGCCAAGCCCGACTTGGCTCAACTTGTGTACAGATCTATTTGTGACGTTATCATGCGGTGGCCTCAACGATTTTTAATGGTCGGTATTTAATCACCATTATTTCCTTCCGTGTGGTCCCAAAAAGATTTGGATCTATATCATTTTTTGGTTCACACGCTAAAATGAACTGTCAAAACAGATGGAGGGCGTGGATTCAAGTAATATACATGAAAGTGGGCCCCACGTAGGGATCCACCGAAGCCGCGCCCGAAAAAAGAGGTTGGTGGGGCCTGGGAAGAGGATCGCGTCCTGCCCCCGCTAGGTGGATCCTCTCAGGGTCTTTGTGCAGCCCACCGTGATGTACGGATTTTATCCACACCCTACATCCATCTCTCCCTATCATTTTAGGGTAGGATCCAAAAAATAGGAAGATCTAAGACTCAAGCGGACCACATTACAGGAAGCAGCCTTGATAATGACGCCCACGTTGAGACCTTCTTAGGGCCCACCGTGATATTTATTTGCCATCCAATCTGTCTATACGGACTCCTAGACGTGGACGAAGGGAAAACGCAAATATCATCTTTATAGAAACTTATGCGGTTTCCAGGAAGTTTCCAATGGTAAGCATTTAATTACCACTGTGTGGTCCACTTGAACCTTTTATCTATCTCATTTTTTGATCATGCCCTAATACATCTGGAAAAATGGATGGAGGGCGTGGATAAAACCTATGCATCATGGTGGGCCCTACAGAACCACTGCCTGGACCGAGTCTGTCCAGGCGGGGGTAGGACGCAATCCGCTTCCCTACAGTTCATTGCGGGTGCATTTGGGTGCCCTGATCCTGGCAGGGCTGGGGCTCACTTTGAAAGTGACACGTGGACACGAGGCACGATGAAGCGAGATCAGAACCGCTTATCAAAACACCGCCGAGGCTAGTGTTGTTGATGGTGTTTGCCTTGAGTTGTATTGAACCAAGTTAGCTCGGTTAACTCGCTTGACCCGATTCTAAAAAGCTCAATTTGACTCAGTTTGAAGCTGAGTTTGAGCCTAGCCAAGTTAATTTTTGGAGCTCAAAAAAGAGCTTGTTCGGGCTTGAATCAACTCCATTCAAACCTCAACTCAAATTGAATCAGTCCAGTGTCTCAATTATTTTGATATTGATATTGTTTACCAAGGGTTTGATGAAATGTCTCAACAAAGTATTGTTTCGAGTGCATAAATCTTTTGTGGTATCAACTGGTGGCGAGGAAGGTATGAATATGAAACAAATCACAGCAAAAAGAAAACATTACAAGATAAAACTATCCTCGCATCTTGATTTTGATGTTACTTACAAAGTTTTTGATGAAATACATGTAAATTGCTGTTGTTATATGCAACTATTTTGCATACAGTGAGAAATTAAAGATGTACTCTATATGTTTGAGAAAATGTCATACATGTTGGAACTCGGCTCAAATTGCCTGAGTTGTTGATCAAACCTAGCTGAGTTGATCAGTTAGTCAAGCTAGAGAACTGAGCCGAACTAAGTTCGAGCTAGGTTAGTTAGTGGCCGAGCTGAGTTAAGTTGTGCCAAGCTCGACTCGGTTCAACTCATGTACAACTCTATGTTTGCCACACCACCCAATTCCTATCGGGAGCAGATTAGGTGGGCCCCTGCTTCACCAAAGATGGTGTCTTTTACTATGGAGGCCACCTTGATGTATATTTTGTACATCCATGCCGTCCATCCGTTTTTCCATATCACTCCGGAGCATGCAAAAATGAAGCAGATCCAACTCTAAGGTGGACCATACTACAGTAAGAAGTGGTGATTGAAGACCCTACCATCAAAAACTTATCAGGGCCCACCTTCATTTTTCCATAAATTTACTATTCATCACTGAGGTCTTGGTAACTATCCCTAGTGGGGGTGGCTAACAGTGAAGTGTGAATTGGCAGTGGGTGTACTAATAAGCTAACAAAAAAAAAAGTTCACGTAAATTTCGATGAAGGAAAAATTATGTATCAGCTTATCCAAAATTATATGGCTCATTAATGGTCAATCACCCCTATTTCCTAGTGTATGGTCCACTTGAAAGTTGGATCTGCTCTATTTTCCAGCTCATGCCATGAAATAATACGAAAAAAACAGATGAACTGTGTAAACGCGGAATAAGTATATCAAGGTGCGGCCCACTGGAAAGGCCGCACCGGCTTAGGTGAGGCACCTAATCCGCCCGTACACCTCAACGAGCCAAAAATGGAAGCGGATAGCGTCCTGGCCCGTGGACGGAATCGGTCCAGGCAGGCCTCTGTGAGTCCCACCGTGATATATGTATGTTATTCAAGCCATTCATCTATTTTTTTCGGATCATTTTAAAATATAAGTCTAAAAATGAAACAGATCCAAGAATCAAGTGGACCACAAAGTGAGGATTAAACACCCACCATTAAAAACTTCTTAGTGGCGGCAGAACTTTTTGATCAGGCGTACATCTGTATTTTTCATTCATTCGGGTTTGTGTAACAGAGGGCCCTAGTAAGTTTTCAATGGTATGGTCCACTTGAGCCTTCCATCTGCCTCATTTTTATCCTCATGCCATAAAATGATACGAAAAAAATGGATGAACGGCGTGGATAAAACTCATACATCATGGTGGGCCTCACAGAGCCCCTGCTCGGACGGAAGCGGATTGGCTGGTGTACCAGACACCCGCTATATAGCTGCTGTAGGTACGGGTCGTGCGAAGACGAGCGCCGACGCGCATCGAGCTCAATGTTACATGCCCTACAATGATGTATTTGTTATATCCATACTGTTCATCCATTTTTCAAGATTATTATAGAGCATTATACAAAAAATGAGTAATATCGAAAGCTCAGATAGGCCACACCACAAATAGCAGTGAGAATAATAATTTTTACCCTTAAAAAATTTGTAGGGCTCACATAAAATTTTTTTTCCATCCATTCTATTTATAAGGTTAAAAGTATACGAATAAATAAATTTCATATTGATCCGAAACTTCTGCAAACTATTAGGGTTTAGGTGGTAGAGGTTCAATAGGTTCAATCCCACACTTTTATTTTTGCAGTGTGGTGCAATTGATCTTTAGATCTGTCTTATTTTTCGAATCAAGCCTTAAGATGAGCCGCCGAATGCTCAAATGGATGGACGGTTTGGATATAACACATACCTCCTGATTTGGCTAACATAATTTGCTGACGTCAGCACACCTGCTATATAGCTGGTGTGTGGTACACCAGCCACTCAGCTTCCTACCCGGACCAATTAATTTCCGTCCAATCCAAATACAACAAATAAATGTCCATTAACCATAACTCACGGCAGTTAAATCAACTCTACCCAAAGTGGGTCCCACAATCTGAACCGTTTAAATCGACGAGATCCGCAGTGTGTGTGAGTACCTTAGTATAGACCATCACACTCTGCCGGAATATATAAAAATAAAACTCCCCTTGAAAGAATCATCTACTGCAAAAATCCCTCTTAAAACTGCTAGCTGTATTTTCTTTTCTTCATCACCCCAACCAAAATAATACAATACAGACTCATCTCCCTCTCTCTCTCTCTCTCAAGAAAGATGTCTGATCCAATTCCTTCATGTTTCCGTGGAATGGGAGATCCACCCACAGCGAATTCCAATCTCACAACCTCTCTCTACCACACCGATCTAGGCCTCGCTGTCCTCACCTGGTCTCGCACCTTCATCTACCACACCCTTACCATCGACCTCCACATAAACCACAACAACAACCACAACGAACCCAACATTGCATCCTTTAGCCTCCATCTAAACCCCTGGCTCTTCTGGAAGAAACAAGGATCCAAAACATTCCATCTCAACAACAACAGCAACAACAACAAAACCCCTTCTACCACAACAATTGAATTCCACTGGGATTTCACCAGAGCTAAATTCCTTTCCGGCCCTGAACCGCACACCGGATTCTTCATTGCAGTCACCTTCAATGGAGAAATGCTATTGCTCATCGGCGATTCTGACAACGCTGCATACTCCAGGACTAAATCCCGCAAGCCTGCAAAGAACTCGTCGCTGCTGATGCGAAGAGAGCACGTGTTCGGCAACAAGGCCTACTCCACGAGAGCGATGATCGGCGGCAAGATCTGCGATATCTTGATTGAATGTGGCGGTGGGGGTGGGTCACGTCACGAGCCGAGGCTGTCTATCAGCATCGATGGGAAGAGGGTTTTGCAGGTGAAGCGGCTGAAGTGGAAATTTCGTGGGAATGAGAAATTGGAGTATGATGGAGTTCCGGTGCAGGTGTGGTGGGATGTTTATAACTGGGTGTTTGAGGATGCGGTAGATGGGCATGCGGTGTTTATGTTTAGATTTGAGAAGGAGGAGTTTGGAGGGGAGGAGGATTGTGATAGGAAGGGATCGGGATCGTGGCAGGCGATTGGGATGGGATTGAATGGGTTGGAGAAGGAGAAGATGAAGATGAAGAGGAAGAAGAGTTTGTTGAAGACGATGAGTTCATCGTCTTCATCGTCCTCGGCGTCGTCGGGGTGTAGCTCGTCTGTGATGGAATGGGCTAGTATGGAGGAGAGTGAGATGCAGAGCTCAGGTGGGTTTTCTTTGATGGTTTATGCTTGGAGA
Source organism: Magnolia officinalis (assembly GCA_021015155.1). NCBI lineage: Eukaryota > Viridiplantae > Streptophyta > Magnoliopsida > Magnoliales > Magnoliaceae > Magnolia > Magnolia officinalis. Next base: position 55,154,076 of record JAJHSJ010000011.1, read on the forward strand.
AGTTAGATTTGAATTGGGTTTCTCTCTTCTTCGTTTTTTTTTTTTTTTTTTTTGAAATTATTGACTGCTGATTCATTGATGCATATAACCCAATAAAGGAAAACAGAAATGGAGACAAAATTGTTATTGAAAATTATTATTATTTTTTTTGGGGGGGGTGAAGGGGCGGCGGGTTCTTGTGATTTTTAGAAATGGTTTTGTTGTGATGAGTTCTTGATTCTAGATTTCTATTCTCTCTCTCTCTCTCTCTCTCTCTCTCTGTATTGAAGAAGAACGAAAAAAAGATTTTTTTTTTTTTTTTTTTAAACCAAATATCAAGAAATTTCATGATATTTGGTGCAACCAAACGCACCCTTTATCATTGTGTTTTCTTCATTTTAATTGAGGTAAAGAATAATCTACAGTACGCCGCATGATGTGTGGTACAACACCTGAGTTCTGTGGGGCCACCGTCTTGTGCGTGAAATCCAGTCCGTCCATCCGCTGCGTTGTTTCATGTTCAAAGAATCTCCGGGATCTGAAACCCAGGTGGGTTATAATACGTGGAGTGAAGTTCAATCACGCTTGCATCCTCAAAGTTCGTGCGGTGTGGCCAGCTTGAGATTATATCAGGCTGGATTTTAGTTTATGTCTTTATCTTGGTTAGGATCACGTTGTTAACGGTTTGGATGGAATACAAATTGTATGGTGGGCCTGCAAACAAACCTATGGCTTTATACCCTTTCCATTGTTCCTTTTGGTGTGGCCCACCTGAGTAGTGGATATTATTGAGTTTTGGATCCATGGCTTAAAGTCGGGTTTTTCACGTGATGGACGGTTGGATGTTACACATACAACATGACGAGCTCTATGGAGCTTGGGGAAGAGAGAGGTGTAATGGTGTAAGAAAATCAGCAGAGAGTAGACAGCAGAGAGTGTGATGTTTACACCCTTCTTGTTGATAGATGGACCCTTTCTTGCTACTGTTTTCTACGAGAGGTCATCAAACTACTGCCCGCATAGGGTATCCAAGCCGTGCAAAACGGTGGGCCCACCTGTCGAGTCCAGTCCACTTGTCAGGTGTGCCAAACCGTCGAAATCAATGGATTCCCAGCCGTCCGAACCCATCTAAGGTGGGGCCCACACCTACCTAATGAAAGCTGGTACAATTAAAAGTTGTAATATTGTATAGGAGGATTAGATTAAAAAGGGGTGCATCTAATCAAATAGAGGGCCGTGGATATCAAATCCTTCTATTTGATGCTAGGAAATAGTCGAGAGACTGATAGTTCGCCACCATTTTTAAAAATGGTGGTGACTCACATTCCACACGTTTGGGACCCATCCATGGCTATCCAGACCATTAAAGTTAAAGGACATAGTGTGAATGGAGGATTTATCTTAAATCACACTGATCAATCAATCCTAACCATCCAATTAGTATAGCACGTGTTCCTTGTTCCAAGTGCACAATCGGACGGTTAAAATCAATTCCTGAGTATGATTTTTGGGGTCATGCTTAGATCTAGGTTCTGGTGTACGGTCGAAGAATCACCACCATTTCTAGAATGATGATGAAGGGTCACGTGAGCCTAGCCCCTCGTTCTGCGGTCCTTATTTTTTTATGTGGTAGAGGTGGCTGAGGGACGCATGTGAGGGTGGGGCTGCTGTCGTCCTTTCCTGTAGCCTTTGTAGATAAAACGTTCCTTTCTCCCTTGTTTTCTTTCCTTTTACTTTCTCTGTCTTTAATACTCAGGCTGGTATGCAGCTTGATACACAGGCACTTAGAAACTGTACATGTGGCATACAGTAAATCAAATTAAACCGATTAAATTGTGGAATCCAATTTGGCTAAGTCACGTTCCCAGAATAAGAGTGTTTGAACCGTCCAAACGTCTGATTTTTTGACACTTTCTTGTTCAAATATGACCATTGGATTTATATATATATATATATATATATATATAACCGTTGAATAAATGTCTAATGATCTGACAACTAGGGGTGCACACGGGTTCAGTCTGGTTCTGGGGTGAAACCGGAACCGAATCGTTGCTAACGGTTCTAGAATTTTCGGAACCAAAACCGGACCGTTAGCACCCTAGAGCTGAACCGGAACCAGACCGTGAAAACCGGTTCAGTTCCGGATCGGTTTCACGGTTCTGGGATTTTTAAAATCCAGCCCAATTAATACACATTCAATATGGAAAAAAAAATTAAAAAAAAAAAAAAAATGGACGAAGGTTCTATGACAACTGGGATGTTCCAAGATTGGATATTTTCAGGAGCAAGATTCTTCTACTTTGGTGTCCATCGAATCAATGATCATAATTGCTAGATTGTGGCCCTTCAGAAGTGCATATTGATGGCCCCAGGTCACTCACTATATACATACTTTGATCGTGGATCATGTAGCCTTGCTGGTAAGCATCTGCAACCGACACAGTTGATTATAGTCTAACGTGTATGTTGATCACTTAATCTATGACTTTTAATGAAGGAAGATGCTTTTTTACTTGATGGGTTCTACTTTCTAGAATTCGATATCAACTGTATAATCAGTTTATCCAGTGTACATTAACAGGATGGGTCCCACAGGTTAATTGTTGACGTGGGCATGAGAGAGAGAGAGAGGGCAGGGGCTGGGTGGCCGAACGCAAACAAGAGAGAGAGAGACTTGAGGTTTTTATTATTATTATTTTTTTAAATTTTAAACTGTAGTTCAATTCTGTGGTTCAGTTCCTGGTTCGGTTCTAGGTTCGGTTCCACGGTTCGGTTTGGATCTACATGCCCTAAATCGGAACTGAACCGTATCCAACGGTTCTTTGAAATTTGGAACCGAAACCAATGTACTCTAGAATCGGACTAAACTGAACCATTTTAGATCGGTTCCGGTCCGGTTCCATGGTTCTACCAGTTCAATGTGCACCCCTACTAGCAACCATGTGACGAAATAACTTAGTTTTTTTTTTTTTTTTTAATGATAAAAGTAAACATGAACGTAATTTGTGAATTACTTGTATGTCACGTATGCAAATGCTACGTAATTTTTTAGTGCCTGTGTATCATTCATCATACTCTGGCAGACTATCAAAGATTTCTCCTTTTAAATATTCGGACACTGAAACAGATGAGAACAGAGTTGTTGCAGTAGCCCTACGTTGATCAGACCACGTTTTGACCGAACATGGGTGCGTACTGTTACCCTCGTGATGGAACGATTCTGCAGATAATAAGTTCCACGTTTCTGTGATCTGGAACGTTGGTCTGATGGGATGTACCAATGATTACCAGATTGGAAGATCCTAGCCTTGGATCACTGGATTACAAAACTTGGAACGACCCTAATTCAATTGAAAGTAAGGAAAGTTTGAAGGATTGATATGGTAGAGCTGTACAGATACACGTACGGTCACACATGTAAATACGAAAACGTGTGTAGGATCTGATCTCTCCATGATGTTGGAAATAATGCTTATATATTCTCCCTCAAAAGTCAAACAATATCACTCTGGCCCACCTGAAGTTTGAAACAGCTAGATGTTCATGGTAGAGTGTATGTCACGTAATGGAAGGCTCGGATCTGACTGTTTCACGTTATGACTTATGACCCACTCGCCTCCCTGTGAATGTGTATGCTCCCACATGATATTAAAGTGCCAATTTATATGTGGGCCCAAGAATCCTAGTTATGATCATGGTAGACCGTTGGATGAGAGGTCCACCCTATTCAGATGATCCCAGCCATTTAGACAAGGAGTTGTGTAACGGGGACGATTACGCAGCTATTTTTACTATTACAATCCATCCAAACCAAGGACTTGAAAAATTGTATGGCTGTGATCATCTAATCACTGCTACTTTCAGATAATGTGAATTGGATAGTGGATCCATGCCATCCAACGGTCATCATTGATAACAGGATGATCCAGCTTGGCCCCACGTGTAATTAGTACCACAATAATCCTTAACTCTACAAACCATGAGATATTATTCTCTTCCTAATAAGATCGATGGTCTGGATGATGCCACGTGTATGTGACCTTGAAGTATGAAATGACGAAAATGCCCTTGTATCTTCGTTATTAGCATCAATGACTAGACAGCCCATGTGCTGAAGGAAGCCTTAAGGCTTAAGGTTTGTTTGGTCACGGAAGAATGGAATAGTCTGACGACTAAGCTGACGATTTGACCGACAAAAATACAACATATTTGTGTACAATGGTACAAATGTGTACTATTTTATTAACAAAAAGTAGAAAGAAAGGGTCTGTCATTAATTAAGGTCGGTTTAAATAGCAACTCCTATTTATGGTTTCTTCGGTTTTAATATCTTATTAAGAAGGGGTGGGCAGACGACAATTTCTTTCAATGCAGAAGCATGGAATCGACAGAGACTATATCGAAGCTGGCAAAAACTACGAGAATCATCTAATACAGCTGCTGCATCATAAATTACAATACAGCCATCATTTTCCAGCCAATGTGTTATTTGTATAGAATATCATGTCCGTACAAAAGGTAGGTCACAGACTCACAGTACCGTAATCATCGCATCGCATAAAAATAGGGCTGAAGGACTAACTAATACCACTGGCTTTACATTGATATCGTGGATGTGTCCATCTGTATATGTGGATGAACCTAATCTTCATACCAGGTGCTCACCACATTCTCTATGAATGTGGTATTGTAATTAGGGGGCACGAGGGTCTGTTTGGTTCGGTTGCAGGGTGAAATCGGAACTGAGCCGTTCCAGGAAAATATGAACGGGACCGGACCGTTAGTACCTTAGAACTGAACCGTTAAAACTGATTCGGTTCCAGATCGGTTCTACGGTTATAGGCTTTTTATAATCCAACCCATAGAGAGGGAGAGGAGAGAGAGAGAGAGAGAGAGAGAGAACTAGGCTACGTCACAAGATGCAGACTCGCAGCGACTAAGAGAGAGGAGCGTCGACCGGTGGCCACCTAGCCGGAGGGCGGAAGGTGGTTGTCTGGTGGGTGAGAGAGAGAGAGAGAGAGAGAGAGAGAGAAGAGAAGAAGAAAAATGGATGGGGGCAGCCGCAGCACTGTAGCAAGGGGGCGGTGCGTGAAGACTAAATGAAGAATGAATAATTTAGTGTTTTTTTTTTTTCTTTCATTTTTTGAAATATATGGTCAGGTCCTAGTTCGGTTCCAAGTTCGGATCCATGGTTTGGTTCCACGGTTCGGATCTATGGTTAGGTTTGATTCTACGTACCCCCAAACTGAGAACCAAACTAAACTAATCGGTTCTTTGATTTTTCGGAATCGAAATCGGAACAGTACACTTTAGATCCGGACCAAACGGTTTGGTCGGTTCCGGTCCGGTTTGCCGGTTCTACCAGTTCTATGTGCACTCCGAATTCTAATATATGGAAAAATTGGCTGTCATAACTTTTCTTATGCTGCCGCTGTATATTATCATTTCTGGTTAATAAAAAATACCATGGTGCATTAAGCCGGTGCGGTGGGAAACGGATTGGCTACTCCCCCTGCCACCAGCCAACCGGTGGTGATTAGTACTCTATGTGCCCCACCATGATGTATGTGTTTCATCATACCGTCCACCTATTTTTCTAGATCATTTTCCAATATGAGATCAAAAGTTAGGTATATCCCAATCTCAACTGGACCACATTATAGGAAACAGTGTTGAATGAACATGAAACATTAAAACTTTTTGGGGGCCATAAAAGTTTTGGATCAAGCTGATCTTTATTTTTTCTGCATGACTTAATCAACGGATTGGATGTCAAATAAAAAGTACAGTGGGCCTTATGAAGATTTTAATGGTGGATATCCAATCACTATTGTTTTCCTGTGGGGTGGTCCACCTGAGATTTATATCCGTCTCATTTTTGAGATCAAGCACTGAAATGATTTCTAAAAGTAGATGAACGGAATGGATAAAACACATACACCATGGCGGGCCCACAGAGCATGGTGGCAGGGGAGAGTAGCCAATCCGTTTCCGGTGTGGTGTGGATTCACGTAGGACGGGTGCAGGGAGGGACGACATGGGTCGATCACCGTTTTGGAAACGGATTGGCAACTCCTCGTGCCACCAACCCGGTGGCTGATGGTCGGTGCTCTGTGGCCCCGCCATGATGCATGTGTTTCATCCATTCCGTTCATCCATTTTTAAAGATCATTTTGGGGCTCGATTTCAAAAAATGAGAGGGATATAAATATCAGGTGGACCACACCACAGGAAAACAATAGTGATTGGATATCCACCATTAAAATCATCCTAAGGCCCATTGTACTTTTTATTTGACATCCAAGCTGTTCATTAGGTCATACTGACCCAGATGAAGGGAAAAAACAAAGATCAGCTTGATCCAAAACTTTTATGGCCCACAAAAGGTTTTTAATGGTCGACTGTCATTCAACACTGTTTCTTGTAATGTGGTCTAATTGAGATTGGGATATATTTCATTTTTGGTCTCATACCATAAAATGATCTAAAAAAATAGATGGACAACATAGATGAAACACATACATCATGGTGGGGCCCATAGAGCACCGACCACAAGCCATTTGATGGTGGAGGGGAAGTAGTCAATTCGTTTCCGTTTTGGTCGGGAGATAATTACCACGAATCGTAGAGCTCATCGGACTCTACCAGTGATGAGGAATGAAATTACAATTCTTTAAATAAAGAACTTAAACCTAGAGCGGAGTTTTAGACTTATACTCCGACTCAAACACCCTAAATGATAAACTTACTATGTAGGCAGCCTTTATTCCTACTACACTTCATGGTTTTTGGCCAAAAATAATAAGTGTCTAATTTGGTCTAACTATGTTATTATCTTAACTTTTTAAAGCGATTTTCATGTTGGCACAACTTGTACAACTTAACAAATCAAAAGTTATACTTGATAAGGGTGCACATCGAACCGGTAGAACCGTGGAACCGGACCGGAACTGACCAAATAGTCCGGTTTGGTACGGTTCTAGAGTGCACCGGTTCCAGTTCCGGTTCCAAGAATCAAAGAACCGATTACAACGGTTCGGTTCTCGTTTGGGGGTATGTAGAATGGAACCGAACCGTGAACCGATCCATAGAACTGAACCGTGGATCCGAACCGCGGAACCGAACCTAGAACCGAACTTGGAACCGAACCGGGAACCCTTTGATTGTTTCCATATTTGACTCATGATTTATGGTTTACAATGCACTATTTGATTGTTTCCATAAATATATTTTTGCATGCCTTACACAATATCTAAACCATTCATTAAATGTATCACAACACGAATGGACATGAGCTAGATTATAAAATAAAACATGCAATTGGGCTGGATTATAAAAACCCAGAACCGTGGAACCAATCCAAAATCGAACAGGTTTTAACGGTCTGGTTCCAGTTCGGTTCTAGGGTGCTAACAGTCCGGTTCCGGTTCCAAATATCCTAGAACCGTTAGGAACGGTTCGGTTCCGGTTTCACCCCAAAACTTGACCGAACTGACCCGTGTGCACCCCTAATACTTGAACTAAAATTTATTATTTATAGTAAAAATAAAACTAAACTGAATCTCGTAAATCCGGCATGGGAAATCTGGCATAGCAAAGTTGGTTGGCTTAAGTAAGTCCTCCTACACTAAAATCACATATAATATGTCAAAAACACATCTTGATTGGTGAAATACGACTGATTTAAGGTTTTGACGGTTTAAATCGTTTCCGCCTTCGATCAGGGCTTCTCTGGTCCATCTTTGTCATGAAAGTATCTGTGACCCACTCTACATCGGTCTCCTCCACTTCAAAAGAACTCGACCTCGAGTTCTCTTCTAGCTACGGTTCATGATACTCGTTCAGGTTCATAACGTTGAAAGTATGTGAGATCTCCATGTCATCCGGAAGATCAACAACATAAGCATTGTCATTGATCTGTCGGATAATCGGTACCGGTCTAATATTCTTATTCTTCAACTTGTGATAGTCTCGGTTGGAAATCTCTCATTGAATAGATGAACCATAACATTATCGCCCACCTCAAACACCTTTTGCCGCTGATGCTTGTCGGCTTACTAATTGTAATTGTTGTTCAAAGCTTGCAACTTGGCTTGCACATCCATGTGAATGCTTATGAATCCGTCCACCATATGTTTTACTGGAATGCTCATGCCTAGGAACTTGAGCAAAGGGAGCAAGTCAAGTGTGTGGTGGGGCACTCGATCATAAACAATCTGGAACGATGACTTCTTTGTCCGGCGGTTCACCATATTGTTGAATACAAACTACCCTTGAGACAAGGCCAAATCCCACTGCTTCGGCTTGACACCTGAAATACACCGGATGAAGTTTTCTAATGTGCGATTCACAACTTCAGTATGCCCATCGATCTATGGGTGGTAGGCACTACTGAACTAAAGTCGCACACTAAATCGATTCCATAAAGTCCACCAAAAGTGGCAAATGAACTCCGTGTCACGATTAGAAATAATAGTCTTGGGAACCCCGTATAGCCACATGCCTCTCTGAAGAATATATTTGCCACGTGTGTTGCATCAAGAGTCTTTTTACATGTGATAAAGTGCGCCATCTTTGATAAATGAATTAGCACCACAAACACCGACTCCATGCCGGGCTGTATTCGTGGGAGACCAAGCACGAAGTCCATTGATAAGTTCTCCCAAGGGTCACGGGTATAGGTAATGGGGTGTAGAGGCCCTTATTATGAGACTGCTCCTTAGAGGTTTGATAAACATGACACCGGTACACCACTTTACCCACGTCACGTACCAATTGTAATTAGGGGTGCACGAGGGTCTGTTTGGTTCGGTTGCAGGGTGAAATCGGAACTGAACCATCCAGGAAAATAGGAACCGGAACCGGACCGTTAGTACCCTAGAACTGAACCGTTAAAACTGATTCAGTTCTGGATCGGTTCTACGGTTCTGGGCCTTTTATAATCCAACCCATAGAGAGGGGGAGAGAAAGAGAGAGAGAGAGAGAGAGAGAGAGAGAGAGAGAGAGAGAACCAGGCTACGTCACAAGATGCAGACTCGCAGCGACAAAGAGAGAGGAGCGTCGACCGGTGGCCGCCTAGCCAGAGGGCGGAAGGTGGTTGTCTAGTGGGTGAGAGAGAGAGAAGAGGAAGAAGAAAAATGGATGGGGGCAGTCGCAGCACTGCAGCAAGGGGGCGGCGCGTGAAGACTGAATGAAAAATGAATAATTTAGGGTTTTTTTTTTCTTCCATTTTTTTAAATATATGGTCAGGTCCTAGTTGTTACAAATATATTGATTTTAAATATATTTTAATAATATATTATAATAAAGTATTTTAAAAAATTGTTTGAAAAACACGTTTTTCAAGGTTTTGGGAATAGTCCCACATGGGAAAGAAAAGAGAAAGAAAATTGGTTTAAATGAAAACAGTGGAGTATTATAATATTTACCTTCATAGTCTGTGAATTATGGACCTTGCGTGTTCCAGTGCGAAGCACTGGAACACCCGCGCACGCGCTCGCGCTCGCGCTCGGGCACGGGCTCGGTCTCGGTCTCGGTCTCGGTCTTGGGCTCGGTGCGAGGGCGTGGGCATGGGAGGCAGTGTGGCTGTAGAGGCGCTAGTGGCGCACTTCGCACGTCCGCATCGTGTCGCAGAGGGTCGCTCCTTTGCGACCTTGAGCGAACCGGAGCGAGACGTGTATGAGTCGCGGTGCGACTATGTGGCTTAGGCGGGTGGCTGGTTGGCAGAGAGACTAGAGAACTGAGAGAGAGATCTCTCAGTATATATAGACTGACTGAAAAGAGCTGTTGTAGCAGAAACTGTAACAGCTGAGCCATTAGTGCAGGGCCCAGCTGTAACTGCTGCATGGCTAGCCCAACAGTTAGAAAACGGCTAGCTGCTGTCTCACAATAGTCAGCATGCAGCAGATTAATGGTCCATGCACAACAGTCAGAAAACGGCTAGTTTTCCAACAGCCAGAAATGGCTTAATGGAATTTAAGTCTCTGGACCATAACCCCCTAGCCACCATAGCCTATAAAAGGAGGGCCTGGATGGGTTTCCAAACCATCTCACAAACCAATCCAGCACTACCATACGAATTGAGAAAGCCCACTAATCCTCTCTAATACTCCTGTAATTCCAGCAACAAAACAGCAAGGGTTTAACCATTGCAAGAAGAACAGACCAACAGTGTGGTCTAGGACGGTTCAACTGAACTAGTGACTGAAGACTTGACCAAAGCAGTGGTCTAAAACACAATTTTCTTCTTCTTTTCTTTTCTTCTGGGATTTTTTCTTTGTTGTATTTCTGCCAGAAATTGTGTAATTGAGTTCCAATAGGTGGGCCTTCGTGTTTGCTGAACGCAGACCCACACCAGGCTCGTCGTATCCTAGAAGCTATTTGCCTGTAACCTATCAGCTTACTCAATTCACTTGAGTAGGGGCAAATAACGCTTTAAGGACAGCGTTTTCAGACGTGCTTCAGCCTGTCCTTATTTCTGATTAAAGCGATTTTTCGGTTTCCATATTATACAGAAATTACACCAATCTATATAAAATTTTCAACAATCTTAAAGCGTTATTTGATGGAAGCCAACAGTGTTTCATCCATCAAGTTGATGAATCAGGACTTGATACGTCTTGATCGGTTTGATGGAACCAATTTTACAAGATGGCAAGACAAGCTAAAATTTCTCCTAACGGCACTAAAGATCTACTATATATTAGATCCAAATTTGCAAGCGCTACCTGAAGCAACCGACGACGACACACCTGAACAGGTGGCCGCCCGCACCAAACGAACTGAAGACGAACTCTTGTGTCGAGGACACATTCTGAACGCACTCTCCGACCGTCTCTACGATCTGTACCAACAGACGTCATCAGCAAAGGAGATCTGGGCCAGTCTGGAGTTCAAATACAAAGCTGAAGAAGAAGGTACTAACAAGTTTCTCATCGCCAGGTATTTTGACTTCAACATGGTAGATAACAAACCGCTGCTACCCCAAATCCAAGAATTGCAGCTAATAGTAAACAAAATCAAAGCGATAAAGATAGATCTTCCTGAATCATTCCAAGTCGGGGCTATAATCGCCAAATTGCCACCGATGTGGAAAGACTATAGAAAGAAGTTGCTGTATAAAACTGAGGACTACACACTGGAACAAATCCAGAAATACCTCAGAATTGAGGAAGAATCCTGTAACCGCGAAAGAAATAATGATAACGGGTATACCTCGTCCAAGGTACATGCAGTAGAGAACTCTAATAACAAACATCCCGAGAAGGACAATTCCCTGAAACCCAATAAAGGAAAATTCAAGAAAAACACCCAAAAGAAGAACGGAAAGTTCAAAGGCCCATGCCATGTCTGTGGGAAAATCGGGCACTATGCTCGAGTATGCCGATATCGCAAGTCTAAACAAGAGGCAAGTGCAGTAGAAGAAGGCGATATAGTGACCATGATCACTGAGGTGAATACCATCCAAGGCAAAGTTCCAGGATGGTGGTATGATACTGCCGCTACAGTACATGTGTGCTACGACAAATCAGCCTTCAAAACCTATGAGGAATTGACCGATGGTCAAGAAGTCCAAATGGGTAATGAAGTCCGATCGAAGGTCGTCGGCAAAGGAACTGTCGAACTGATATTCACCTCTGGGAAGAAAGTGATTCTGACTAATGTACTGCACGTCCCAGACATGAGGCGAAACTTAGTTTCTGGGGATCTTCTGGGAAAACCAGGGATAAGGGTGGTGTACGAGTCAGGTAAACTGATTCTGTCTAAGAATGAGAATTTTGTCGGAAAGGGATATGCTTGTAACGGAATGGTCAAGTTTTCTCTGAATGAAAGTAGCACTTCTGCGTATATGGTTGAATCCGCTGGACTGTGGCATGATAGACTAGCCCATATAGGGTATAGTACCTTGAAGTTCATGGCTAAGAATGGTTTAATCTCATATACAGATAATGAAACCAAAAAATGTGAAGTGTGCATACGATCGAAAATGACGAAGAAACCTTTTCCAAGTGTTGAAAGATCGTCCAAAGTATTAGATCTTGTGCACAGTGATATCTGTGAGTTAAACGGCATTCTTACTCGTGGAGGTAAAAGGTACTTCATAACCTTTATAGATGATTGCTCTAGATATGTGTATGTGTACCTGTTAAAGAGCAAAGATGAAGCATTGAACATGTTTAAAGTATATAAAGCAGAAGTAGAAAATCAACTAAATAAGAAGATAAAAATTCTCCGTAGCGATAGAGGAGGAGAATACTTCTCAAATGAATTCGATAACTTCTGTGAACAACATGGACTGATACATCAATATACTGCTCCATACACACCTCAACAAAACGGAATAGCTGAAAGGAAGAATATGACATTAGTAGAAATGGTCAACTCAATGTTGATAAGAGCAAAGTTACCACTAAGTCTATGGGGTGAGGCACTGCTTGCAGCATGACATATTCTAAATAGAATACCATCTAAAAAGTATAAAATATCTCCATATGAAACATGAAGAGGTAGAAAACCTAACCTAGGATATCTAAAAGTGTAGGGGTGTCTTGTATACTGCAGAGCCCCTGACCCAAAAAGAACTAAGTTAGGACCAAGAGCTATTAAGTGCGCCTTCGTAGGGTATACACAAAATAGTAAAGCTTATAGACTTCTAGACATGGAGTCTAATACAATAATAGAATCAAGAGACGTTGAGTTCTTTGAGAACTCACTATCCTTGGAGTCTAAGGATAATGAAATCCAAACTCCTAATAGAGAACCAGATAACACAGCTCCACATATAGTGGAAGCTCCTATTGAACCTCGTAGGAGTCAAAGAACAAGAATAGAGAAGAGTCTAGGAGATGACTACATAGACTCACAACGTATCATTTTCCATCTAGTAGAAGCAGATAGAGAAAATGTTATAAGACAAATACCTATAGTGATGAATATAGAAGATGATCCTAAATCATATAAAGAGGCTATATCCTCTAGAGACTCAGCTTTTTGGAAAGAAGCTATAAACGATGAAATGGAATCCATACTATCAAATCAAACATGGGAACTAGTAAACTTACCTCCAGGTTCTAGACCCATAGGTTGCAAGTGGGTATTTAGGAAGAAATATCACACTGATGGGACTATCCAAACCTTTAAAGCTCGACTAGTAGCTAAGGGTTTTAGACAAAAAGAAGGGATATATTATTTTGACACATACTCACCTGTAGCTAGGATAACATCCATTAGGATATTATTTGCGCTAGCTTCCATACATCATCTTCACATCCATCAAATGGATGTAAAGACCGCTTTCCTGAATGGTGACCTCAATGAGGAGGTATACATGGAACAACCTGAAGGGTTCATTCTACCAGAAAATGAAAATAAAGTATGTAGATTAGTCAAATCATTGTATGGATTAAAACAAGCACCAAAACAATGGCATGAGAAGTTTGATTCCAAAATACTTTCTCATGGTTTCATGCATAATGTAGCTGACAAATGCATATATTCTAAAGTAGATGGTAGTTGTATCGTTATTATTTGTCTGTATGTTGATGACATGTTAATAATAAATAATAAAATGGAAGGTGTAACTGAAACAAAGAGGTTTCTATCTTCAGTATTCAAAATGAAGGATCTTGGACAAGTTGATACCATCCTAGGTATCAAAGTTAAAAAACATTATGGGGGTTATGCTTTGTGTCAATCTCATTATATTGAGAAGATACTAAATAAGTTTAACCATCTAGATATAAAAGAAGCAAAGACCCCATTTGATCCAAGTATCAAGCTAAAAGAAAATACTGGAAGAACCGTTGCACAATTAGAATATGCAAGTGCCATAGGGAGTCTTATGTATGTTATGCAATGCACTAGACCTGATATCGCATATGCTGTGAGTAAACTTAGTAGGTTTACTAGTAACCCCAGTACTGAACACTGGAATGCAATTAGTAGAGTCATTGGTTACTTAAAAGCAACCAAAGACTTAGGACTATTTTATTCAGAGTTTCCGGCCGTATTGGAAGGATATACCGATGCGAGCTGGATATCGAGTGCAGGGGACAACAAGTCTACTACAGGGTGGGTATTCACCCTAGGAGGTGCAGCTGTATCTTGGGGATCCAAGAAACAGACCTGCATAACGCACTCGACTATGGAGTCTGAATTCATAGCCCTGGCTGCAACAGGCAAAGAGGCTGAGTGGCTAAGGGATCTTCTATTAGAAATTCCTTTCTGTGTAAAGCCGATATCGGCTGTATCACTACATTGTGATAGTGAAGCCACATTAGCTAGAGCCTATAGCGGCACGTATAATGGTAAATCTAGACATATAAGTCTTCGACATGATTATGTCAGACAATTGATTCGAGATGGAATCATTGTTATTTCCTATGTGAAATCAAGCAACAACTTAGCAGATCCTTTCACTAAACCTCTACCAAGAGAGGTAGTAAAGGCTACATTTAGAGGGATGGGGTTGAAACTCTTCAACCAAAGTTCCACCAGTGATGGTAACCCAACCTGAAGTTAGAAAATCTCTAATTTTGGGTTTAATGGGTAAAAACAAGTCACTGATATGTGGAAAGTTTTTCAGCACTAAATTATAAAACCTCATCCATAATAGATAAGTGTTGAGCGTTACGAAAGAGGGTTGAGTCTGAGAACTCTTAATGAAATCCAGTCTATAGGACAAGTGTCTTATAGTAACAGAGACACTGGAAGGATTTCACCTATATGAACGTAGAGATGGTGCCGTCTCTCATGAGAGTTAGGAGTTTTCTCTCGGGATCGTTCACGAATTAGGATAAGCACATGACTATTAAATGTGTTGAGTAAGATTATGGGAACTCTAACAACACATAACCAATATGTGTGTGGTTTCTCCAACTCTATTATCTAGGAATAACTGGTTCAAAGCTGCGGCTACCAGTAATTTCGATAGAGTTTTGAGATACTTACACTAAGGGAAGATTAAATTCGAAAGATATCTTTCTTTATGCATATAAGCTGATTATTCTGGCAGAATTGTTTAACCGAGAAAATATTTTTATAAAATCAAGTGGGGGATTGTTACAAATATATTAATTTTAAATATATTTTAATAATATATTATAATAAAGTATTTAAAAAAATTATTTGAAAAACACGTTTTTCAAGGTTTTGGGAATAGTCCCACATGGGAAAGGGAAGAGAAGGAAAATTGGTTTAAATGAAAACAATGGAGTATTATAATATTTACCTTCGTAGTCCGTGGACTATGGACCTTGCGTGTTCCAGTGTGAAGCACTGGAACACCCGCGCGCGCGCTCGCGCTCGTGCTCGGCTAGGGCTCGGGCACCGGTACAGGCTCGGTCTCGGACTCTGACTCGGACTCGGATTCGAACTCGGTCTCGGTCTCGGTCTCGTTCTCGGTCTTGGGCTTGAGCTTGGGCTTGGGCTCGGTGCGAGGGCGTGGGCATGTGAGGCAGTGTGGCTGTAGAGGCGCTAGTGGCGCACTTTGCACTTCGCACGTCTGCATCGTGTCGCAGAAGGTCGCTCCTTCACGACCTTGAGCGAACCGGAGCGAGACGTGTGCGAGTCGCGGTGCGACTATGTGGCTTAGGCGGGTGGCTGGTTGGCAGAGAGACTAGAGAACTGAGAGAGAGATCTCTCAGTATATATAGACTGATTGAAAAGAGCTGTTGTAGCAGAAACTGTAACAGCTGAGCCATTAGTGCAGGGCCCAGCTGTAACTGCTGCATGGCTAGCCCAACAGTTAGAAAACGGCTAGCTGCTGTCTCACAACAGTCAGCATGCAGCAGATTAATGGTCCATGCACAACAGTCAGAAAACGGCTAGTTTTCAAATAGCCAGAAATGGCTTAATGGAATTTAAGTCTCTGGACCATAACCCCCTAGCCACCATAGCCTATAAAAGGAGGGCCTGGATGGGTTTCCAAACCATCTCACAAACCCATCCAGCACTACCATACGAATTGAGAAAGCCCACTAATCCTCTCTAATACTCCTGTAATTCCAGCAACAAAACAACAAGGGTTTAACCATTGCAAGAAGAACAGACCAACGGTGTGGTCTAGGACGGTTCAAATGAACCAGTGGCTGAAGACTTGACCAAAGCAGTGGTCTAAAACACAATTTTCTTCTTCTTTTCTTCTCTTCTGGGATTTTTTCTTTGTTGTATTTCTGCCAGAAATTGTGTAATTGAGTTCCAATAGGTGGGCCTTCGTGTTTGCTGAACGCCGACCCACACCAGGCTCGTCGTATCCTAGAAGCTATTTGCCTGTAACCTATCAGCTTACTCAATTCACTTGAGTAGGGGCA
This sequence comes from Magnolia officinalis, assembly GCA_021015155.1. Classification (NCBI taxonomy): domain Eukaryota; kingdom Viridiplantae; phylum Streptophyta; class Magnoliopsida; order Magnoliales; family Magnoliaceae; genus Magnolia; species Magnolia officinalis. The sequence continues at coordinate 55,170,368 of JAJHSJ010000011.1, forward strand.
AATAACGCTTTAAGGACAACGTTTTTCTGACGTGCTTCAGCCTATCCTTATTTCTGATTAAAGCGATTTTTCGGTTTCCATATTATACAGAAATTACACCAATCTGTATAAAATTTTCAACACTAGTTCGGTTCCAAGTTCAGATCCATGGTTTGGTTCCACGGCTCGGATCTATGGTTAGGTTTGATTCTACGTACCCCCAAACTGAGAACCAAATTAAACTAATCGGTTCTTTGATTTTTTGGAATCGAAATCAGATTAGTACACTTTAGATCCGGACCAAACGGTTTGGTCGGGTTTGCCGGTTCTACCAGTTCTATGTGCACCCTGAATTCTAATATATGAATTATTCGGATCAAGCTGATCTTTATTTTTTCTGCATGACTTAATCAATGGATTGGATGTCAAATAAACAGTACAGTGGGCCTTACGAAGATTTTAATGGTGGATATCCAATCACTATTGTTTTCCTGTGGGGTGGTTCACCTGAGATTTATATCCGTCTCATTTTTGGGATCAAGCACTGAAATGATTTGTAAAAGTAGATGAACGGAATGGATAAAACACATACACCATGGTGGGCCCACAGAGCATGGTGGCAGGGGAGAGTAGCCAATCCGTTTCCGGTGTGGTGTGGATTCACGTAGGACTAGTGCAGGGAGGGACGTCATGGGTCGATCACCGTTTTGGAAACGGATTGGCTACTCCTCGTGCCACCAGCCCGGTGGCTAATGGTCGGTGCTCTGTGGGCCCCACCACGATGCATGTGTTTCATCCATTCCGTTCATCCATTTTTAAAGATCATTTTGGGACTTGATTTCAAAAATGAGAGGGATATAAATATCAGGTGGACCACACCACAGGAAAACAATAGTGATTGGATATCCACCATTAAAATCATCCTAAGGCCCACTGTACTTTTTATTTGACATCCAATCTGTTCATTAGGTCATACTGACCCAGATGAAGGGAAAAAACAAAGATCAGCTTGATCCAAAACTTTTATGGCCCAAGGTTTTTAATGGTCGACTGTCATTCAACACTGTTTCTTGTAATGTGGTCTAATTGAGATTGGGATATATTTCATTTTTGGTCTCATACCATAAAATGATCTAAAAAAAATAGATGGATAGCATGGATGAAACACATACATCATGGTGGGGCCCACAGAGCACCGACCACAAGCCATTTGATGGTGGAGGGGAAGTAGTCAATTCGTTTCCGTTTTGGTCGGGGGATAATTACCACGAATCATAGAGCTCATTGGAATCTACCAGCGATGAGAAATGAAATTACAATTCTTTAAATAAAGAACTCAAACCTAGAGCGGAGTTTTAGACTTATACTCCGACTCAAACACCCTAAATGATAAACTTACTATGTAGGCAGCCTTTATTCCTACTACACTTCATCGTTTTTGGCCAAAAATAATAAGTGTCCAATTTGGTCTAACTATGTTATTATCTTAACTTTTTAAAGCGATTTTCATGTTGGCACAACTTGTACAACTTAACAAATCAAAAGTTATACTTGATAGGGGTGCACGTCGAACCGGTAGAACCATGGAACCGGACCAAAACTGACCAAACGGTCCGGTTTGGTACGGTTCTAGAGTGCACCGATTCCAGTTCCGGTTCCAAGAATCAAAGAACCGATTACAACGATTCGGTTCTCAGTTTGGGGGTATGTAGAATGGAACCAAACCGTGAACTAATCCATAGAACTGAACTGTGGATCCGAACCACGGAACCGAACCTAGAACCGAACTTGGAACCGAACTAGGAACCCTTTGATTATTTCCATATTTGACTCATGATTTATGGTTTACAATGCACTATTTGATTGTTTCCATAAATATATTTTTGCACGCCTTACACAATATCTAAACCATTCATTAAATGGATCACAACACGAATGGACATGAGCTAGATTATAAAATAAAACATGCAATTGGGCTGGATTATAAAAACCCAGAATCGTGGAACCAATTCAGAATCGAACCGGTTTTAACGGTCCGGTTCCAGTTCGGTTCTAAGGTGCTAACAGTCCGGTTCCGGTTCCGAATATCCTAGAACCGTTAGGAACGGTTCGGTTCTGGTTTCACCCCAGAACTGGACCGAACCGACTCGTGTGCACCCCTAATACTTGAACTAAATTTTATTATTTATAGTAAAAATAAAACTAAACTGAATCTCACAAATCCGGCATGGGAAATCTGGCGTAGCATAGTTGGTTGGCTTAAGTAAGTCCTCCTACACTAAAATCATCTATAATATGTCAAAAACACATCTTGATTGGTGAATTAAGACTGATTTAAGGTTTTGACGGTTTAAATCGTTTCCGCCTTCGATCAGGGCTTCTCTGGTCCATCTTTGTCATGAAAGTATTTGTGACCCACTCTACATCGGTCTCCTCCACTTCAAAAGAACTCGATCTCTTCTAGCTACGGTTCATGATACTCATTCAGGTTCATAACTTTGAAAGTATATGACATCTCCATGTCATCCGGAAGATCAACAGCATAAGCATTGTCATTGATCTATCGGATAATCGGTACCGGTCTAATCTTCTTATTCTTCAACTTGTGATAGTCCCGGTTGGAAATCTCTCATTGAATAGATGAACCATAACATTATCGCCCACCTCAAACACCTTTTGCCGCTGATGCTTGTTGGCTTACTAATTGTAATTGTTATTCGAAGCTTGTAACTTGGCTTGCACATCCATACGAATGCTTATGAATCCGTCCACCATATGTTTTACTGGAATGCTCATGCCCAGGAACTTGAGCAAAGGGAGCAAGTCAAGTGTGTAGTGGGGCACTCGATCATAAACAATCTGGAACGAGGACTTCTTTGTCCAGCGGTTCACCATATTGTTGAATGCAAACTACCCTTGAGACAAGGCCAAATCCCACTACTTCGGCTTGACACCTGAAATACACCGGATGAAGTTTTCTAATGTGCGATTCACAACCTTAGTATGCCCATCGATCTGTGGGTGGTAGGCACTACTGAACTAAAGTCGCACACCAAATCGATTCCATAAAGTCCACCAAAAGTGGCAAATGAACTCCGTGTCATGATTAGAAATAATAGTCTTGGGAACCCCGTATAGCCACATGACCTCTCTGAAGAATAGATTTGCCACATGTGTTGCATCAAGAGTCTTCTTACATGTGATAAAGTGCGTCATCTTTGATAAATGAATTAGCACCACAAACACCGACTCCATGCCGGGCTGTATTCGTGGGAGACCAAGCACGAAGTCCATTGATAAGTCCTCCCAAGGGTCACGGGCATAGGTAACGGGGTGTAGAGGCCCTTATTATGAGACTGCTCCTTAGAGGTTTGACAAACATGACACCGCTACACCACTTTACCCACGTCACGTACCAATTGTGGCCAACAACATCGTTCCTCAACAAGTGCCCGCGTCTTATCTCTCCCATGGTGTCCACCAAGGCCACTTCCATGTAGCTCTTGGATAATCTACTCCCTTAAAAAACTTTGGGGAATGGACATTTGATTCTTTTTAAAGAGGAAACCGTCATGCATATGTAGATCACTACAATGACCCTCTTGGTACCTCATCCATGAATCCTTGAAGTCCTCGTTCTCGGCATACAGCTCCTTGAGATAGTCGAAGCCGACCACCTCATTGTTCATCGTAACTAGTAGTGATGTATGATGGCTAAGTGCATCATCCATCTTGTTCTGCTGCCCAGACTTGTGTTTCAGAATGAACATGAATTCCTACAAAAATACAACCCATCTAGTATGCACATGGTTCACATTAGTCTGACTATTAATTAACTTTAAGATTTGATGGTCAGTGTAGAAAACAAACTCTCTCTGAATTAAATAATGTCGTCAATGTTGCAATGCTTGAACCATTGTGTATAACTCAAGCTCATATGTCGACCATTTCTTTCAAGCTTTAATGAGCTTCTCATTGTAGAAGGCTATCGGCCTACCTTCCTGTGATAAAACTCATCCAATTCCGATATATGAGGCATCACACTCAACTTCAAACAGCTTGTCGAAATTGAGAAGAACCAATACTAATGTTGTGGACAATCAATGCTTGATTTCAGCAAAGCTGTTGTCAGCCTTATCAATCCACTGAAACGGCCCTTTTTCATGTAATATGTAATTAGTGCGACCGTAATGTTGAAATTCCTCACGAATCGACGATAGAATGTTGCCAACCCGTGGAAACTTCTAACTTCATGAATGTTCATCAAAATTGGTCATTCCCTAATGGCTCACATCTTTTCATTATCCACATGGATACTCGTGGATGTCATAACAAATCTTAAAAATAAAAAGCCGCATGTTAAAAACTACACTTTTTCAAGTCGTACTTCAAGTTGAGGAACAACTTATTAATTGTCAGGACGTATAACACCAGCCTGAGATGTTCCATGTGCTCCATCTCACCCTGCCCATATATTAGGATATCATCAAAATATACTACCATAAATTGTCCAATGAATGACTTTAACACTTGATTCATCATATGTATAAACGTGTTCAGTGCGTTTGATAGACTGAAGGGCATGACTAGCCACTCATACAACCATTCCTTGGTCTTGAATGTTGTTTTCCACTCATCACCTGGCCGGATATAAATCTGATGGTACCCGCTCTTCAGATTTAGTTTAGAGAACACCTTGACATCTTCTAACATATCAAGCGTGTCATCCAATTGCATTATCGGGAACCAATATTTAATGGTAATCTTGTTAATTGCGTGACTGTCGACACACATGCATCAACTCTCATCTTTCTTCAGCATTAATAAAGTTGGCACGCTGCATGGGCTCATGCTCTCTCATAGAAGACCTTTACGAACTCATACGATAATGAGAGCGGTTGGGCAAGCTAGCCATAGGGACAAGGTCTATGTGATGTTGGATGTCATGCATAGGGGATAATCCATCAGGTAATTCTTCAGTCCAGATTTCTTTGAATTCATTCAACAATGACTTTCAACTTGGATGAATGTCTAAGGGCTCTAATTCCTCATCCTTTACCACCACAGTGTACACCTCTTCAGTTTTCTTAGATTCTTCCATAAAATCCCGAATGGTCAGGAGGGAGCTTCCCTCCACTTTAAAAGCTTCAGGGTAGTTCTCTGGTGCCATAAGGGCAAGGATTGTCTTGTGCCCATCATTGATGAAAATGTAGACATTGACTCATCCTCGGTGGGTCGTATCACGGTCCGATTGCCATGCTCAACCAAGCAACATATGACATCCTTCCATGTCGACCATGTCACAAAGTACTTGATCTTTATAATTCCTACTAACTAAAAATGAGACAATGTATTTTTCAGTTACCTTATCTTGTTCACCTTTTTTATCTAGCCAATCGAGTAAGGGGAATGATGATTTGTCATAGGTAGTTACAACTTGTCCACCATCACTTTCGAGATGATGTTCTCACTACTACCATTGTTTATGATTACATCACAGACATTGTCGTTGACAGTACACCATGTGAGGAATAAATTGTGTTGTTGCGGGTGCACTTCATTCCTTGGAGTGTACAATAACCGCCTCATGACTAAGGATTCACCATGATCCTTGACCAACCGTTATTCGTCACTAGCTTCTTCTTCAACGGTTTGTTCATTCTCATCAAATCCAGGGCCTTCTTCCGTCACCTCATCTTCAATGCCTCCTTCGTTAATGGCCAAGTGGGCTGCAGGGTGTTGAGGGCAGGTGTTCGATAAGTGGCTTGGTTGACCACAATAGAAACAATGGTTCATCCTTGGTCGACCATAAGGATTTGAAATCTTGCTCAGACCTGCTGTTGTGGGCTCTACACATTGAGGCCTAGATAGACCATTCTCCGTGTCATGGTTTGCAGTTGTATAAGGTTAAGGAAGCCCTCCTACTGGTTCCTTTCCTTTAGCCAACATCAAATCCTACATGGGACCCGTCATGGGGGCCCGAGTCGAAGGATAAGGCCAAGTAATGACTCTTGCAAGCTGTATTTCTACCCTACCTGCCAACTGGACCCTTTCATCCCAATCCTAACCGGGTGCATCTGAACTCGATTTTGAATTGTCGGTCGTAAACCACCTATGAACCGTGCTACCTTCTGTAATTCGGTCTCACAAAAATCATTATTTGCTGCCAACCGTTGGAATTCTTCAGTGTAATATTTTACAGTCCAATTCCTGTACAAAAATTTTTAGTATTTCTGGAACAACACCTTCTTGTAATCACATGAGAGAAATTGTGATCAAAGAAGGCATCTCATCCGCAGTTACGATCTGACCTCTATTCCTACTAGACTTTGTGGTTTTCAGCCAAAAATAGTAAGTTTCCAATTTTGCCTAACCAAGTTATTCTCCTAACTTTTCTAAGCTATTTTCATGTTGGGCATGACTTCTACAACTTAAAGGATCAAAATTTATACTCGAACTAAAACTTACTATTTATAGTAAAAATAGAACTAAATAGGACTTTTGACCATCAATATGATGGAATCTTGTAAATTTGGCATGGACAACCCAACATAGCTTATTGGTTGGCTTAAATAGGTCCTCCTACCCCAAAATCATATATAATATGTTGAAAAACTCATCCCAGCTTGCGAGATACGACCGATTCAAGGTTCTGACGATCTAGATCATTTCTGCCTCCGATTGGGCCTTCTCTGGTCCATCTTTGCCATGAAAGTGTCTGCGACCTGCTCTACATCAAGGACGACTATGGCCCATTATGATCATTGTAGACCATTGGATAGGATGGACCAATTTGATTGCATGTGGCCCTAAAATAGCCCTAATTGAATGATAGGCAGGCTTTTCCGACTTTATTTATTTATTTTTATTTTTTAAATACAGGTCTTGGTTCCCTCACTCACATAGATAAATAATAATAATAATAATAATAATAATAATAATAATCTTAGTTTCATCAAGAGATTTTCAGAAGGGTGTAGATGCAAAAGATTAGGCATATTTTCTCAGCGCATCGCAACATTGAGAATGTTTTCTCATCAAGGTACACATTTAAAATTTCAATTTATACTATCTATTATTGATGCATAGGTGATCGGTATATTTTGCTATTATGTCTACACTACAATTTTAGGAGAGGAAAGATTTCTCTCATGTTAGAGAGAAGAAGAAGAAGAAGAAGAAGAAGAAGAAGAAGAAGAAGAAGTTACTAACCATAACCTACACCTTTTTTATAAGCCTTTGTTTTGGAGAAATCCTAATGAGAGAAGACCCAATATAGCTTATGTTATTGTAGTAATTAGGTGTACTAGATTACCATGCTCTCCCCTAACAAGGAAATCCAATCTCCACCCTCTAATCAATTAAATCCAATGTGGGACCTTTAATACTATATCCTCCCTAGGTGATACCTTACATCAAATCTACAAGTGGACCAGAAGTAACTTGTCTCAATTTCGAATAACTTGTCCTAGACCATTGATTTTATTATATTTCATTAGGCATGTTTGATTTCACATGCGCACAAGCAAACTTGATCAATTAAATCCATTGAAAATGTTAACATAATATATATATATATATATATATATATATATATATATATATATATATATATATATATATATATATATATTCAAAAATTCTTCCAATAAATTCGATCATCCATTCAATTTGGTGCCTCAGATAAATCTTCTGCACATCATCACCATCTATGATCATCAACGATCTTTTACTTACCCATCTCTATTATCCGATCTTAATTCAATGGCTTTTCCAACGTGCTTATGACCCAGTTGGATTGATGCACATTACTTTGAAAATGCGCATCAAAGTAGCATCATTTCATCGTGATTTTTCCACGTACTTTCGAGTAATAATGCACAAGAGTGACTTAGAGGACTAGGACATTCACTTGTATAGCTTAACTCACACATTGTGAATGTTCAAGCGTTCATCATTTACGAGATTATCATGGAATCCAACTGATTAACCAATGACCTAACCCTTTTGCATTACATAGGGTCACATGATTTGTTTGAGTATTTAGCCAATTGTACCGATTTTTGTAAGATCTCATCTTGATCATCTCATAAATCAAAGCGGAGTTACTTCTTATATCTATATGCATTTCTCTTATTGTGCATACCATATATGTCATGTGAGAAGCTGACTAAGCCTTTAATCGATCAATGTTGGCCTCATCTCATCACAATGGCTAATATAAATGTCTTGTGTATGCATTATATATCATAAAATAATCACGTTTGCACATAAACACATGCATAATAAAATCTAAATAAAATTCAATAAACACATGAGCATGTGTCAACATTGATCTAATGGGCCGCACAAAATTTAACGTATTTGACAAGTGGTCAAACACAATAATCACGAGCATGTATATAACTATAATGTATGTAACTTGGGTTTGGCTTAATCTAAATATACTTTGCCCAACCCAAAATTTATCGAGTTAGGTTGAGGTTAGGTTGGGTTGGGACAACAAATCCTCAACCATACTAGAAGTTGAGTTGGACATTAATTGATGTCTCGACAAATGATCCCAACCTTGTATTACATATAAGTATAAATTACTATATTTAATGTACATATAGTAAAAAATACTAAATTAGTACCATTAGTTGAGTGTACTATCCAAGTACCATGGCCCCAAGACAACCTAATCAATCCGACCAAGCCGACCCAACCTGACATGAATTAATGACATGGTACATTAGGTAGAAGCTTGGGTTCAATCTCAAGTTGGGTTGAGCCATAGGTTGACTTAGCTTAAGGTTTGATTGGCCTTAAGTTAACTCTCAGCCTGACCTAACTAGCACAATTTACACCTCTAATAGTGTTTGGAAAAGATCTGACAGTACCAGATTTGACAATGCTGATGCAACTATATGATAGGTACAAAATCTTTACGGTGTGTGCTAAATATGCGAAGGACAACTCATTAATAACCAAGTCTTCAAAGAATCGCACCACTTGGGTAACATAAGGATACTAATGAGTAATTATTAAGGCTATGTTAGCTTTAAGGCCTGATCAGTAAACGACCATCATGATAAATGTGCTTTCAACGAAGGTATAGGCCGATCGATTAAAGGTAACTACCACTTTACAGTTAGCAGTATATAATTCTACCATGTAAGCAACGATTATTCTTATGATATCGCTAGAGAGTTTATAAATAATGAAAGAGAACGCGAATAGATAATAAATCATCAATCAATTAAACATAAACTCAAACAACTCAAATTCACTGCAACACTACTTATCCAGTCCTCCTGGACACTTATTGTTGGGGATTTGTGTTGCGAAATCACACAGATTTAGATCTAGGATAGTAATTCAATAGTAACAAGCAATCATAGAAGAACACAAAGATTTAACATGGAAAACCCTTGCGGAAAAAAACCACAACACAAAACGACAGAAATTCACTATGAAAAGAAATTACAAGTGAGAGGACTTACCCGATTCGAACAATCTCGAATCACATCCTTGCTACACCCTTTGATAACCTTAGAACCTTTTAGGAAACCTTGGAAAACTTTTAGAAAGCTTTAGAAATACCATAGAATAACCCTAGGGACCCCTATTTATAGTTTAGGAAACTCCACTTACGCACCTAGTCCGGAAAAGTCCAGAAACTGCCTAAAATTTACGCAGTCCGCGCTGGTTTTGCTTAACCTCGACTGGTCGAGCCGAGGCTTCCACTGGTCAGCCGAGGAACCCCCTCGACCGATCGAGCCATCCCCTCTACTGGTCGAACGGCCCGAACACCAAAAAACATGTGCTCGCTGGACTTTGAGTCGAGCAACTCTCACGACCGGTCGAGCCTATCCCTCGACCGTCGAGCAACCCAAAAAAACATTGAAGGCTTCTGACAACAATCTCCACCAAGTCTTCAATCTTCAATCTTCAACCGTGTAGCTCTTTGACCTCTTCTTTTATCTCTTCGTCGCATCATAACTTCAATCAATGCTTCTCGTGCGCACTCCGTCCTTTTTTTACGCCATCGCCAAGCTCAGAGAAGTCGCATAGAACTTGAACTTCTCTATAGGAACGACCTTGGTGAGCATGTCTGCTGGATTCACGTTGGTAAGAATTTTCTCCAATGTTACGCCTCCTTCCTCAAGCACATGTCGGATAAAGTGGTGACGAACATCAATGTGTTTAGTACGTGAGTGATAAACAAAATTTTTAGCTAAATTGATAGCGCTCTCGCTATCACAGTTAACCAGCACGACTTCCTACTGAAGTCCCAACTGATTTATCATGCCTCTGAGCTAAACACCTTCTTTAAACGCTTCCGTCACTGCCATATATTCTGCTTCGGTTGTGGAAAGAGCTACCACGGACTAAAGCTTTGACATCCAACTGATTACTCCACCCGCTCGTACAAACGAGTATTCTGAAGTAGACTTCCTGGAATCTATATTGCCTGCGTATTCGGAATCCACATACCCTACCAACTTTGTCCCTGTTTTCTCAAAAGTTAAGACGTAGTCTTTTGTACCTCGAATGTATCGAAGTAGCCATTTCACCGCTTTCCAATGTTGCTTACCGGGGTTTGACATGTATCTGCTCACAACACCGACTACTTGTGAAATATCTGGTCTCGTACAGACCATGACATACATTAAACTGTCAACCGCATTCGAATAAGGTACATGAGACATAACCTGCTTTACCTCATTGGATTTAGGACATTATTCTGAGGAAAGCTTGAAGTGAGCCGCGAGGGGAATGCTCACCGTCTTTACCTGATCCATCCCATACTTGATCAATACTTTTTCAAGGTATTCTACCTGTGATAACCAAAGCCTGCTCCTCTTCCTGTCTCTATGAATATCTATGCCGAGAACCCTCTTTGTAGCCCCCAGATCTTTTATCTCGAATGTCCCTAATAACTGAATCTTCAGTACATTGATTTCAGCCATATCATGACAGGCTATCAACATATCATCAACATACAGTACTAGGATGATGAATTTTTCATCACTCAGTGTCTTGTAATAGACACAGTGATCGTATTTACTCCGAGTAAATTTCTGACTCACTATGAAAGAATCAAATTTTTTATATCACTGCCTAAACGACTGTTTCAGGCCGTACAACAACCTCATTAACCTGCAAACCTTTTTTCTCTGCCCCTTTAACTTCGTAGCCCTCTGGTTGCTTCATATAGATCTACTCTTCCAATTCTCCATGCAGGAATGTAGTCTTCACATCTATCTGTTCTAGCTCGAGATCGTATTGGACAACCAGCACCAACATGAATCTGATAGATACCTGCTTAACCACTGACGTGAATATCTTTGTGAAGTCGATTCCTTCTCTCTGAGCATAACCTTTCGCTATTAACCTTACTTTGTATCTATCCTATTTTCTTTTGAATAACCACTTGCATCCGATCGCTTTTCGGTCCACGGGAAGCTCCACCAACTCCCATGTGTGATTTTTGTGCAACGAGTCCATCTCTCCTCTATAGCCGCCTTCCACTTTTCTGCATCAGGCTCATCAAGAGCCTCCTGAATAGTAGATGGGTCCCCCTCATCTGTAATGAGGGCATATACAATATTAGAGTTATCCCTGTATCTTGCCGGTAACCTGCAATCAGGCGGTGGATTCCTTCTCACAAGTGGCTACTCCACCTGATCTTGTACCTCTGTCTTCGCATCTGTCTCTGCCTGAGTATTATCTGTGTCAATCTAGATGTTTACGATTACCCTTTCTAGTTCCTCTTGCTCCTTTTGATCATTCTTCTGAAATAGAGAGCTTTCATTGAATATGACGTCACGGCTAGTGATGACCTTGCATGTGACCTTATCGAATAACCTATAACCTTTCACACCAATGTCATAACTAACAAAGATATACTTTTTGACCCTATGGTCTAGCTTATCTCTCTCAACTAACGGTACATGAGAGTAAGCCTCACAACCAAATATGCGTAGATCTGAGTAGTCGATTTTCTGACCGCTCCATACTTCCTCTGAGATTTTACATTCAATTGCCATTGAAGGTGATCGGTTCATCAAATAACAAGCTGTGTTAACGGCCTCTGTCCATAGGTCCTTGCCCAACGCAACATTACTTAACATGCATCTGGCCCTCTCTAGGGGAGTCCGATTCATTCGCTCAGCCACACCATTTTGCTCGGGCGTGTGGCGCACTGTGTTGTGCTTGATGATCCCTTCATCCTTGCAATACTCATTAAACTCAGTGGAAGTAAATTCTCCACCATTGTCAGTCCTTAAAACCTTTATTTTTCACCTTGACTGTTTTTCCACAATTTCCTTCCATTATTTGAATACGGTGAAAACTTCGAATTTACGTTTCATGAAGTAAACCTAAACTTTCTAGGAGTAGTCGTCAATGAATGAAACAAACCATGACGACCCTCCAATGAAAACTTTTGGCGTTGACCCCCATACGTCAGAGTGGACATAATCAAGCACTCCTTTACAAACATGTTTTCCAGATTTAAAAGACAATCTAGATTGTTTACCATATATACAATGCTCGCATATATCTAAATTAAAATTTTAAAAATCTGGAATCAAACATCCATCAGAAAGTACCATCATGCCCCGCTCACTCATGTGGCCCAGACGAGCATGCCATATGCGTAGAGATGTGGAGTCTGCAATAGCTGCTGCCGCTCCACCTGCTGAAGTACTCACAATCAACCTGTAAAGGTTTTCGTGCCTCTGCGCTTTCATAACCACAAGTGCCCCGTTTGACACTTTAAGGACACCATCAATACCGGTGAACTTGCACCCTATAGCCTCGAGTGCATCGAGAGAAATCAGACTTTTCTTAATATCAGGAACGTGCCTGATGTCAGTCAAGGTACGCTCCATCCCATTAAACATCTTGATGCTAACCGTGCCAATAGCCACAACATTACAGGCCTTATCATTGCCCATAAAAGCCTGTCCACCATCGCATTCCTTGTAACTGGTAAACCAACTCCGATGAGGAGTCATGTGATAAGATGCTCCTGTGTCAAGTATCCATTCGTCTTTATAATTGTTGTGTAAGTGACCAATCATGGAAACAAACAGAACTTCACCTCCACTTGATTCTTCATCAGATGTGACCACATTGGCCTCCTTGGAAGAAGCCATTGAATTTTATTTATTCATTTTAGGATTTCTATAATCCTTCTTCATGTGTCCAGACAACCCACAATTTCAACACTTTAATTTTTCCTTTGTCCTTGCCCTTGGATTTGGATCTAGGTCTTGAAGACCCTGTACCTCGCTCAAAATCTCTGCCCCTCGTAATCAGTGCATCGGAAGATACTCCCATGTCGCCGTTTAACCTTCTCATAGCCTTCCCTTGAAGGGTTGAGATAACGATGTCAACACTTAGGGTTTTATTTGCAGTGCACATCATGTCCCTGAAAGACTCATATGATGCAGGAAGAGAATTCAACAATATACATGCCTATTCCTCATCTTTGACCACTTCCTCCATATCCAGCAATTTGCATATCAATTTATTAAAGTTGCTGATATGGGCTTCTAGATCTCCACCCTCTGCCATCTTGAAAGTATAACACTGTAGCTTCAAGTGTAGGTGATTTTCAAAGGACTTCTTTGCATAGATGTTCTCTAACTTCGCCCACAAACTACCCGCAGTTTTCTCCCTCAAAACATTATAGAGAACCTCATCCGTGAGACATAAATGGATAGAGGCTAAAGCATTACTATCAAGGTTTTCCCATTCATCATCTTGTATGGTAGATTTCCGCTCCTCAAGAGCTTTAATCTCGCCTTGCTTGGTTAACAGGCTAATCATCTTAACCTTCCATAACTCAAAATTATTTTTGCCCGAGTACTTCTCAATATTAAACTTGTCGTTTCCCATTATTACTAATCTTGCAGATTCAGATCCGTGCCCCAACGATTGCTCTGATACCATTTGTTGGGGATTTGTGCTGCAGAATCACACAAATCTAGATCTAGGATAACAATTCAATAGTAACAAGCAATCACTGAAGAACACAAAGATTTAACGTGAAAAACCCTTACGGGAAAAAACCATGGCACAAAGTGACAGAAATCCACTATGAAAATAAATTACAAGAGAAAGGACTTACCCGATTCGAACAATCTCGAATCTCACCCTTGCTACACCATTTGATAACTCTAGAACCATTTAAGAACCCTTGGAAAACTTTTAGAAAACTTTAGAAATACCATAAAATAATTCTAGGGACCCCTATTTATAGTTTAGGAAACTCCACTTACACATCTAGTCCGAAAAAGTCAGAAAATCGCTTCAAATTTACTCAGTCCGCGCAGGTTCTGTGTAACCTCGACTGGTCGAGGAACCCCCTCGATCGGTCGAGCCATCCCCTCGACTGGTTGAGCGGCCCGGACACCAAAAAACATGTGCTCGCTAGACTTTGAGTCGAGCAGTTCTCAACTAGTCGAGTAGCTCCCACGACCGGTCGAGCCTGTCCTCGACCAGTCGAGCAACCCAAAAAAACATTGAAGGCTTCTGACAACACTTATCATCTCCGCAACTCATCACCGTGGAACCTTTAGTTTTTAGGAGTAATTAAGTATGTTCTCGCTCTATGTCAAACTGACTTAGTCATGATCAATATATATAATTTCGTTTCATTTACACCTACATGCCAGATCTAAAGGAAGACCTTAGTTATAGGAACCGTTCATTTATGGTCATACACTGAGTCGACAATAGCTTTTAATCTCGGCATTGCTTATTCCTCAATCATCAGCGTACAGCTCGGTGAAGCACTCCACTGCTCTCGACCAAGACGACAATCCATCTTTAGTGGTAAGTTCTATTTTCAATCTCCATCACCACACGTTTCTATTCAACTAAACTTTTATTGTACTTTTGAAACTCTGTAGTTCCTAAGGTAAAAAGAACTTACCAGAGGATGAGCCCAAACCTTTGTAGATCACCAGATATGCGTTGTCGATAGTTAAACAAAAATAGATGGTTGGTCCGTCGACTAATTAATTATATACCGCTCTATCTCGATATCAGAAGCCAAAGCCAGTGACATTTCGCTTCAAATCAGACTGCAAATCGGTTCTAGCACACCTGTAAATCACATGCATACACCTTGTGTGTGTGTGAAATCTAGAGCAACAAACAGTTCTTTTAGACTTAACATACATGTACTTTGACCTAAAGGTAATGTTGGAAATTATACAGACTAATATAATTTCTGTATAATGTGGAAATTGCAAATTAATCTGAAATATGGACAGGCTGAAGCACGTCTGAAACGCTGTCCTTAAAGCGTTATTTGCACCTACTCAAGTGATTTAAGTATGCTGATTGGTTATAGGCAAATTGCTTCTAGGTTACGACGAGCCTGGTGTGGGTCTGCGTTCAGCAAACAAGAAGGCCCACCTATTGGAACTCTAGTACACTCAATCTGGCAGAAAGTATAATAAAAAGAAAATCTCAAAAAGAAAAAAGAGAGAAGAAGATGTATATAAGACCACTGTACTGATCTATTTTTCTTGTTCTTCAGCTATTGGTTCAATTGAACCGTTGTTCTAGACCACACCGCTGGTCTGTTCTTCAAGCTAAGGTTCAAGCCTTGCTATATTGCTAGAATCACTGGAGTATAGGAGTGGAGTGGGGCTGGATGTCTCAGTTCGTATGGGTTTGCTGGAGAGGATTGAGATGGTTTGGAAACCCATCCAGACCCTCTATTTATAGGCTAAGGTGGCTAGGGGGTTATAGTCCCGAGACATAAATTCCATTAAGCCATTTCTGGCTGTTGGAAAATTAGCCGTTTTATGGCCGTTTTCTAACTGTTGTGCATGGGCCATTAATCTGTTGCATGTTGACTGTTGTGAGACAACAACTATTCGTTTTCTAAGTGTTGGGCTAGCCATGCAACAGTTACAGCTGGACCCTGCACTAATGGCACAACTGTTACAGATCGGCTGCAACAGCTCTTTTCAGTCCCTCTATATATATACCGAAAGATCTCTCTCCCATTCCTTTAGCCTCTCTGCTAACCAACCACTTGCCTTAGCCACTTAGTCGCACCGCGACTCGCATATGTCTCACTCCGGTTCATGAAGGGAGCGACCCTCTGCGACACGATGTGCACGTGCGAAGTGCAAAGTGTGCCACTAGCGCCTCTCAGCCACACTACCTCACATGCCAACGCCCTCGTACTAAGCCCGAGCCCGTGACCGTGACCGAGACCGAGTCCGAGTCCGAGCCCGAGCCCGAGCCCGTGCCCGTGCCCGTGCCCGAGCCCATGCCCGAGCCCGTGCTCGAGCTCGAGTGCGAGCGCGAGCACGCGCGCGGGTGTTCCAGTGCGTAACGCAAGGTTAATAGTCCACGGACTAGGTAGGTAAATATTATAATACTCCACTATTTTTATTTAAACCATTTTTTCTTCTCTTCCCTTTCCCATATGGGACTATTCTTAAAAACCCCCAAAAGGTATTTTTCAAACACTTTATATATATTATATTATATATTTTTTTATTTTAAAATATATATTTTATAAAATCAATATTTTTATAACAATCCTCCACTTGATGTTTATAAAAATATATTTTCTCGGTTAAACATTTCTGCAAGAATAATCAGCTTATATGCATAAAGAAAGATATCTTTCGATTTTAATCTTTCCTTTGTGTAAGTATCTCAAAAATCTGTCGAAATGACTGGTAGCCGCAACTTTGAACCAGTTATTCCTAGATAACAGAGTTGGAGAAATCACACACATATTCGCTATGTGTTTGTTAGAGTTCTCACAATCTTGCTCAGCACATTTAATGGTCATGTGCTTATCCTCTTGCGTGAACGATCCCGAGAGAAAACTCCTAACTCTCATGAGAGACGGCACCATCTCTACGTTCATATAGGTGAAATCCTTCCAGTGTTTCCGTTACTATAAGACTGGATTTCATTAAGAGTTCTAAGCCTCAACCCTCTTTCGTAATGCTCAACACTTATTTATTATGGATGAAGTTATATAATTTAGTGTTGAAAACTTTTCACATATCAGTGACTTATTCTTACCCATTAAACCCAAAATTAGAGATTTTTTGACTTTAGGTTGGGTTACCATCACTAGTGAAACTTTCGTTGAAGAGTTTCAACCCCATCCCTCTAGATGTAGCCTTTACTACCTCTCTCGGTAGAGGTTTAATGAAAGGATCTGCCAGGTTATTGCTTGATTTCACATAGGAAATAACAATGATTCCATCTCGAATCAATTGTCTGACATAATCACGTCGAAGACTGATATGTATAGACTTACCATTATAAGTGTCGCTGTAGGCTCTAGCTAATGTGGCTTCACTATCACAATGTAGTGATACAGCCGATATAGGCTTTACACAGAAAGAAATTTCTAATAGAAGATCCCTTAGCCACTCAGCCTCTTTGCCTGTTGCAGCTAGGGCTATGAATTCAGACTCCATAGTCGAGTGCGTTATGTAAGTCTGTTTCTTGGATCCCCAAGATAAAGCTGCACCCCCTAAGGTGAATACCCACCCTGTAGTAGACTTGTTGTCCCCTGCACTCGATATCCAGCTCGTATCAGTATATCCTTCCAATACAGTAGGAAACTATGAATAAAATAGTCCTAAGTCTTTAGTTGCTTTTAAGTAACCAAAGACTCTACTGATTGCATTTCAGTGTTCAGTGCTGGGGTTACTAGTAAACTTATTAAGTTTACTCACAGCATATGCGATATCAGGTCTAGTGCATTGCATAACATACATAAGACTATCTATAACACTAGCATATTTTAATTGTGCAACTGTTGTTCCGGTATTTTCTTTTAGCTTGATACTTGGATCAAATGGGGTTTTTGCTTCTTTTATATTTAGATGGTTAAACTTGTTTAGTATCTTCTCAATATAATGAGATTGACACAAAGCATAACCCCACAATATTTTTTAACTTTGATACCTAAGATGGTATCAACTTGTCCAAGATCTTTCATTTTAAATACGGAAGATAGAAACCTATTTGTTTCAGTCACACCTTCCATTTTATTATTTATTATTAACATGTTATCAACATACAGACAAATAATAATGATACAACTACCATCTACTTTAGAATATATGCATTTGTTAGCTACATTATGCATGAAACCATGAGATAGTATTTTTGAATCACACTTCTCATGCCATTGTTCTAGTGCTTGTTTTAATCCATACAAAGATTTGACTAATTTACATACTTTATTTTCATTTCCTGGTAGAATGAAACCTTTAGGTTGTTCCATGTATACCTCCTCATTGAGGTCCCCATTTAGGAATGCGGTCTTTATATCTATTTGGTGGAAGTGAAGATGATGTATAGAAGCTAGCGCAAATAATATCCTAATGGATGCTATCCTAGCTACAGGAGAGTATGTTTCAAAGTAATTTATCCCTTCTTTTTATCTAAAACCCTTAGCTACTAGTCGAGCTTTAAAGGTTTGGATAGTCCCATCAGTGTGATATTTCTTCCTAAATACCCACTTACAACCTATGGGTTTAGAACTTGGAGGTAAGTTAACTAGTTCCCATGTTTGATTTGATAGTATGGATTTCATTTCATCGTTTATAGCTTCTTTTCAGAAAGCCGAGTCTCTAGAGGATGCAACCTCTTTATATGTTTTTGGATCATCTTCTATAGTCATCACTATAGGTATTTTTCTTATAACATTTTCTCTATCTCCTTCTACAAGATGGAAAATGATACGTTGTGAGTCTATGTAGTCATCTCCTAAACTCTTCTCTATTCTTGTCCTTTGACTCCTACGAGGTTCAATAGGAACTTCCACTGTTTGTGGAGCTGAACTGTCTGGTTCTCTATTAGGAGTTAGGATTTCATTATCCTTTGACTCCAAGGATAGTGAGTTCTCAAAGAACTCAACGTCTCTTGATTATATTATTGTATTAGACTCTATGTCTAGAAGTCTATAAACTTTACTATTTTGTACATACCCTATGAAGGCGCACTTAATAGCTCTTGATCCTAACTTAGTTCTTTTTGGATCAAGAGTTCTGCAATATGTAAGACACTCCCACACTTTTAGATATCCTAGGTTAGGTTTTCTACCTCTTCATGTTTTATATGGAGATATTTTATATTTTTTAGACGGAATTCTTTTTAAGATATGGTACGCTGCAAGCAGTGCCTTACCCCATAGACTTAGTGACAACTTTTCTCTTATCAACATTGAGTTGACCATTTCTACTAATGTCCTATTCTTCTTTTCAGCTATTTCGTTTTGCTGAGGTGTGTATGGTGCTGTACATTGATGTATTAGTCCATGTTCTTCACAGAAGTTATCGAATTTATTGGAGAAGTATTCTCTTCCTCTATCGCTACGAAGAATTTTTATCTTCTTATTTAGTTGATTCTCTACTTCTGCTTTATATATTTTAAACATGTTCAATACTTCATCTTTGCTCTTTAATAAGTACACATACACATATCTAGAGCAATCATCTATAAAGGTTCTGAAGTACCGTTTACCTCCACTAGTAAGAATACCGTTTAACTCACAGATATCACTGTGCACAAGATCCAATATTTGAGACGATATTTTAACACTTAGAAAAGGTTTCGTCGTCATTTTGGATCATATGCACACTTCACATTTATCGGTTTCATTATTTGTATATGAGATTAAACTATTCTTAGCCATGAACTTTAAGGTACTATACCCTATATGGGCTAGCCTATCATGTCACAGTCCAACGGATTCAACCATATATGCAGAAGTGCTACTTTCATTCAGAGAAAACTTAACCATTCCATTACAGGCATATTCCTTTCTGACAAAATTTCCATTATTGGACAGAATCAGTTTACCTGACTCGTACACCACCCTTATGCCTAGTTTACCCAATAGATCCCCAGAAACTAAGTTTCGCTTCATGTCTGGGATGTGCAGTACATTAGTCAGAATCACTTTTTTTACAGAGGTGAATATCAGTTCGACAGTTCTTTGCCAACGACCTTCGATCGAACTTCATTACCCATTTAGACTTCTTGACCATCGGTCAATTCCTCATAGGTTTTGAAGGCTGATTTGTCGTAGTACACATGTACTGTAGCAGCAGTATCATACCACCAACCTGGAACTTTGCCTTGGATGGTATTCACCTCAGTGATCATAGCCACAATATCACCTTCTTTTACTGCACTTGCCTCTTTTTTAGATTTGCGATATCGGCATACTCGAGCATAGTGTCCGATTTTCCCACAGACATGACATGGACCTTTGAACTTTCCGTTCTTCTTTTGGGTGTTTTTCTTAAATTTTTCTTTATTGGGTTTCAGGGAATCGTCTTTTTCGAGATTCTTGTTATTAGTGTTCTCTACTGCATGTACTTTGGACGAGGCATTCCCGTTATCATTCTTTCTGTCGCGGTTACGAGATTCTTCCTCAATTCTGAGGTGTTTCTGGATTTGTTCCAGTGTGTAGTCCTCAATTTTATACAGCAACTTCTTTCTATAGTCTTTCCACATCGGTGGCAATTTGGCGATTATAGCCCCGACTTGGAATGATTTAGGAAGATCGATTGTGATTGCTTTGATTTTGTTAACTATTAGCCGCAGTTCTCGGATTTTAGACAGCAGCGGTTTGTTATCTACCATGTTGAAGTCAAAATACCTGGCGATGAGAAATTTGTTGGTTCCTTCTTCTTTAGTCTTCTATTTGAACTCTAAAGCGGCCCAGATTTCCTTTGCTGATGACTTCTGTTGGTACAGATTGTACAGGCGGTCGGAGAGAGCGTTTAGAATGTGTCCTCGACACAAGAGTTCGTCTTTAGCTCGTTTGGTGCGGGCTGCCACTTGTTCAGGTGTGTCGTTCTCGGTTGCTTCAGGTAGTGCTTGCAAATTTGGATCTAATATGTAATAGATCTTTAGCGTCGTCAGAAGAAATTTCAGCTTATCTTGCCATCTCGTAAAATTGGTTCCATCGAACCGATCAAGACGTATCAAGTCCTGATTCATCAGCTTGATTGATGAAACACTGTCGGCTTCCATTACAAAATAACGCTTTAAGATTGTTGGAAATTATACCGATTAATATAATTTATGTATAATGTGGAAACCAAAAATTGCAAATTAATCTGAAATATGGACAGGCTGAAGCACGTCTGAAACGCTGTCCTTAAAGCATTATTTGCCGCTACTCAAGTGATTTGAGTATGCTGATAGGTTACAGGCAAATCACTTCTAGGATACGATGAACCTGGTGTGGGTCTGCGTTCAGGAAACACGAAGGCCCACCTATTAAAACTCTAATACACTCAATCTGGCAGAAAGTACAATGAAAAGAAAAATCTCAAAAAGAAAAAAAGAGAAGAAGATGTATATGAGACCACTGCACTGGTCTATTTTTCTTGTTCTTCAACTATTGGTTCAATTAAACTGTTGTTCTAGACCACACCGTTGGTCTATTCTTTAAGCTAAGGTTCAAGCTTGCTATATTGCTGGAATCACTGGACTATAGGAGTGGAGCGGGGCTGGCTGTCTCAGTTCGTATGGGTTTGCTGGAGTGGATTGAGATGGTTTGGAAACTCATCCAGACCCTCTATTTATATGCTAAGGTGGCTAGGGGGTTATGGTCTAGAGACATAAATTCCATTAAGCCATTTCTGGTTGTTGGAAAACTGCCGTTTTATGGCCGTTTTCTGACGGTTGTGCATGGGCCATTAATCTTCTGCATGTTGACTGTTGTGAGACAGCAGCTAGCCGTTTTCTAGCCGTTGGGCTAGCCATGCAGCAATTACAGCTAGATCTTGCACTAATAGCATAGCTGTTATAGATCTGCTGCAACAGCTCTTTTCAGTCCCTCTATATATACTGAGAGAGTGCGCCACTAGCTGTTACAAAGTGCGCCACTAGCGCCTCTACAGCCACACTGCCTCGCATGCCCATGCCCTCACACCGAGGTCGTAACCGAGCCCGAGCCCGAGCCCGTGCCTGAGACAGAGCCCGTGCCTGAGCGCGTGACACGCAAGGTCAATAGTCCACGGACTAGGTAGATAAATATTATAATACTTCACTATTTTCATTTAAACCATTTTTTCTTTTTTATTTTTTCCCTTTTTCATGTGGGACTATTCTTAAAAAGGCCCAAAAGGTGTTTTTCAAACGCTTCATATATATTATATTATATA
This sequence comes from Magnolia officinalis, assembly GCA_021015155.1. NCBI lineage: Eukaryota > Viridiplantae > Streptophyta > Magnoliopsida > Magnoliales > Magnoliaceae > Magnolia > Magnolia officinalis. Next base: position 55,192,528 of record JAJHSJ010000011.1, read on the forward strand.
TTTTTTATTTTAAAATATATATTTTATAAAATCAACTTTTAACTTTTACAACAGGTAAGGCAAGGGGTTGATCCATGGTAACCCAGAATTCCAAATAGTGCCACACCCATAAGGGGCCATATGATATCTGGTATGGCCCACATGATGAGAGAATTGACGTCGTTTCATGGCTGATCCGACAGTTTTCGCTGTACCGTGCTCTGCACAAGTGACAACTTTGGCGGGGGGAGATTGTACGGCACCACAAGTTTTAGTACCTTGGCTGTAGGTGATCAGTTCTCTTTGTTGTAACTCTCGCTTTATCAATATAGCAAATGCTAGCTGCACCAGCTTTTAAGTCCTCGAGTACTATCTTTTTCCAAGAAATACTTTGATACTCTGGCTGAGGGATGATGCACAGGCAGATAGAAATTGTATAAGTGGAACACAAGTAATTCAATATAACCCATTTAAATTATATGTGCTTTTGTATCGCATGAACCGAATATCTACCTATTAGATTGCCGAACATTTTTAAAAAGGAAAAATATTCAATGATCTTATTTCAAAAATAGGTGTCCACGAATCCAAGATTATGGTTGTCCAAATAATCTCATATTTGGATTGTAATTTATCAATGGTGCGTTATTCTATTTAGTCCATATAATTTGAGTTAGTAGACATGTATCATTTCTAAGTACCTGTGTACGAAGCTTGAAACCAGCCGGAGTATAATTGATTCCACTGTTTCGTCCTTCCCACCCACAAAGAAAAGCTTTGATAATGTGAGAGAGTAGCGATCCGGATGGAGGTGATGGGTAGATGTGGCATTAATGTACCCCAAATCCAAGTTATTTAAAGAGTGGGCCCAATCATAGATGGGTTTTTTAGCTAAAAATCGAATTTTGGATATCATTTTAACCGTCCAATTGGTGGCCAATTAACAATTGATAGTCATTGGTCTAAGTTCCACAAACACATCCAAATTACAGCTTTAGATGTGGGCCCATCGTGAAGTTTGTGCCACAAAAGTTTACGAACAGGCTAATGTTTTTTCAGGAAACATTCGTGGGCCACAAACAATTTTTTAGGGCCTGTTTGATTTTTCATGTCCCATGTAAATCTCTTATTGCTTCTTTTTGGTTGGGTGAGTATTTTTGCTTTGAAAATTTTTTTAAAAAATATTGGCTTAAATTTGTGGGCTCTACTTTGATGTATATGACATATCTGCATCATTTATTTGTTTGACCAGAACATTTTTAAGGTATGAGCCAAAAAATGAGACACATCCAATGCTCAAGTGGTCTACGTGAAAAGAAATACTAGCCTTAATAAGTCCATTGTTGAAAGTTATTTCCTTCATTGGGCCAATCAATGCCAGTTCATAAAGTTGCACGAACATCCATAGGGAAAAACACAAAAATCAGCTTAATTCAAAACTTTTGAGAGCCTAAGAAGTTTTTAGTGGAAGGCATTTGATTTTCACTATTTCGTATAGTGTGGTTCACTTGAGCTTTGGATCTGACTCATTTTTGGGCTCATGCCTAAATTCAGCTGGCATAACAGAGATGGACGGTGTGGATAAACCACATATATCACGGTGGGCCCCATATTTTTAACATTAAAGAAGTAGGAGGTCACTTTTTCCGTAAAGAAAGATGCAATAATCACTAAAGTAAATAATTATTATCCATCTATAAAGTAATTACCATTGACATGAAAAATCCAATAAGCCATTAGGATCAAGTTAATAGTTTTATAATTACAATTTAGCAAAGTTTAAATGACCTTACTAAAAGTTTGAATAACATATAAACATTAAAGTAGTATCCAAGAAACTTTCAACGGGTAACCATTTCCCTCTCCACGGTTTCCTGTGGTTATTATTATTATGCACCCACCCTCACACACCACAATGGGTACGCGAACTCATGAACTTTGTGTTCAAATTCTTGTGAGTCTACCACCAAGCTATGAGGAAGGACATGGCCAGATGCCGTTAGGATGGGCTGTCTTTTTTAAGGTGGTTGAGCCTTTTTTAGGTCAAGTACTCACTTAGCCCATCTCTAATAATATCTCCACCAATCAAATCTCACCACATCACCACACCATTGCTAAGGGGAGTGGATTAGGTGATCGGCCTCACCCAGTCATTGTGTGGTCTTGACCTTATGGCCCACCTTAATGTATGTATTGTATATCCATGTTGTCCATAAAATTTTCAATCTTATTTCAAGACAAGAGCCCAAAAATAAAGCAGATATGTATGTCAGGTAGAACACACCACAAAACAAGGAAACATTAGTGATTGAATGCACACCATTCAAAACTTCCTAGAGCCACCTTAATGCCCACGTTAATGGTTTATTTTCAATCCAATACAATACATACATCGAGGTGGCTCCATGGGACATGTTTCCTGTTAGTCTTTTGTTTGGAAGTTCGTGCACCGGGAAGTTAGGTGGGGCCCACTGTGATGTTTGTGAGAAATCCATCCCGTCCATCCATTTTGTGAGCTCATTTGAAAATATGCATAAAAAATTAGTTAGATCCAAAGCTCAAATGGGCCATTCAAGATAAAACAGTGGGGGATTAAGTAACCACCGTTGAAACATTCGTATGGCCATGAAATTTTTGTATCCCACTGAGTGTTTTTATGTTTTCAGTTGATGGTAACGCAAGTATAAACGTAAAAGTAAACCTCATGAAAGTTTCAACCATAGGCATTTCTTCATGTCCACCTAATATTTGGTCTTATGTCTTAAAATAGTCAAGATAAAATGGATGAACAGGATGATTTTTTTTAAAACATCACCGTAGGCCCCACCTAGGGCAGCATGGAAGCAGGTTGGCTGGTGTACCACACACCAGCTATATATAGGTGGTGTAGATACATGTCGTGCGAAGACGAGCGTGGTGCCTCGAGCTCTAAATTGCACGAACAGTTCAAATGAGATCAAAGTTACATGGCCCCTCAATGATGTATTTATTATGTCCATGCTGTTCATCCATTTTTTGAAATCATTTTAGAGCATTAGACAAAATAATGAATCATATCCAAATTCAAATGGACCACACTAAAAATAGTTTACAATGTTAAAAAATTCGTAGAGCCCACCATAACATTTATTTTCCAACCAATGTGTTAACAAGATTAAAAATAAATGGATGAAGAGGAAAAACAAATTTCATATTGATCCGAAACTTTTTTGACCCCAAAAAGATTTCAATGGTAGACATTCAATCCCCCACTGGTTTTTGCATTGTGGTCCACTTGATCTTTAGATCTGTCTTATTTTTCGGCACAAGTCTTAATACAAGCTCGTCAAATGGATGGACGGTTTGGATATAACACATACCTCATGATTTGACCCACAGAAACTTACTGACCACAATACACAAGCTATATAGCCCGTGCGTGGTACACCAGCCAATTCGCTTCCGGGTAGCACCGTGTTGGGCGAGGCCAGTGCCGCACCTAATCCACTCCCACCGCTGAGGGTGGTGAGGGCATGAATAGTTAGGGCTGTTCACGAGTCAAGCTAGCTCGAAAAGCTCGCTTGACTCGGCTCGAGGTAGCTTGGATTGACTCGGCTTGAATGGCCGATTCGAGCCGAGCCAAGCTAATTATTTGAAGCTCGAGTTGAGTTTAAGCCAAGTTCGACCAGGGGGCATTTCAACTCGAACTCAAGCTCGACTCGGCTCGATTAATCAATATATTAAATATTAAATATTATTATTATTATTATTATTATTATTATAAGTTTTAAGTTTAAATTTAAAAATTAAAATAAAAAAAAAAAAAAAACAAACCCTAGAGTCTCTACCGACCGCACGCACCCCCTTCCTTTTCCCTTTCTTCTCTTTCTCTGCCTACTGCCAGCTGCACACCCGCCCGGACCACCACCACCAGTTTTCATTTTAGCTCCACAATAGTATGATTTCAATCTCTTGAGATCTACTTCTTAGGCGAGAAACTCAAGAAATTCGAGATGGATTCTTCTCAGATTTGTTAGAGCTTCAAGGAAATCTAATGATATGATTGGCTAGAGCTCTTTACTTGCATTTCTGATCTGTGTTCTGCTCTGTTTCTTTTTTAGTACTTGGATTTCTGCTGATGGAAGAAGATCAAGAACAGATCGGTTCTTATAGGTTTGCTCATCCGATTCGAAGCTTTGTTTGGTTTTTTTCATCGGATTTTTCTTTGATTTTCTTAAGATTTTTAAATTTTTCATCAACGAAGGAGGATCAAGAACAAAATCCATTACTCTCTCACCCAACATGCTTAAACTCGACTCGAGGTAAACTCGACTCGACTCGAACCACTAGCTTGACTCGAACTCCACTTGACAGCTTTGGCAAACAAGCCAAGCTTCAATGTTGGGCTCGAGGCCAAGCTCGAGCTCGAGTACATCATGGACAAGCCAAGCCAAGCTTGGCCAACCTCAACTCGACTTGGCTCGGCTCGATGCCCACCTCTATGAATAGTCCTTTGGACATTTTGAAAGTGGTCGTTGGGTGGGACCACCGATTGTGCCATTGTAAGGTGACCGGAGTATGATTTGGTACAACAGCAGAGTACTATACCTCTCTCTTTTGACGAGTCAACGGATAAAGACGGCCAGTGCATGGTCCAGTCTTTCTGCACTTTCTTACACGTCGAAAGGAGTACTTTGTACGTTGCTTTGTACAGCATATGAAACATTGCCTCGCACGACTGAAATAGTAAACGATAGTCGCTCACTCATGCCCATATACAACAACTGTAAGATCCAGACCGTCGATCAGATAGGGCCTTCTACGATCACGTCAGAAAGGTTACGCATATTGGATGAATTATAAGTGTCCAGACCCATGGACATACTTTTTATAACCGTCCATTTCTCTTGAACTAAGATGGTCCACTTGCCAAGATGATGAAAGGCCGATCCCCAGACCTCTCTATCTCACTCACTCAGGACTACTTGAGTTTGTAGGACTCCTTTTGGAGGCGAATTTCCTACAAGGGAGCCCGTGACACAAAAAACACCTTGTGGGGCCCACCCTGATGTGTTTGTGACGGAAGCGGATTGGCTGGTGTACCACACACCAGCTATATAGCTGATGTAGATACGTGTGTGCGAAGACGAGCGCCGACGCTCCTCGAGCTCCCGGTTTACCAACGGTTCAAAGGAGATCAAAGTTACGAGGCCCCACAATGATGTCTTTATTATATCCACACCGTTCATCCATTTTTCGAGATCATCTTAGATCATTGGAAAAAAAAATGAATCATATCGAAAGCTCAAATGGACCACACCAAAATTAGCAACAAGGATAATGATTTTCACCGTTAAAAAATTCATAGGGCCTATCATAACGTATAGTTTCCATCCAATCTGTTAATAAGGTCAAAAATACATGGATGAAGAGGTAAAACAAATTTCATATTGATCCAAAATTTCTGTGACCCCAAAAGGGTTTCAATGGTAGAAGTTCAATCCCCCACTGCTTTTTGCACTGTGGTCCAATTGATATTTAGATCCGTATTATTTTTCGGCTCAAGATTTAATACGAGCTCGCCAAATGTATGGACGGTTTGGATATAACACATACCTCCTGATGGGACCCACAGAGATTGCTGACGTCAATACACCAGCTATATAGCTGGTGTGTGGTACATTAGCCAATCCGCTTCCGTTTGTGGATTACGTCCTAAAATGAGTTGATCAAAACGATAGACGGAGTGGATGTCACACACTCATCACATCACAGTAGATCTTGCTTTTTGTTAGACATGCTCCACTGTTGATTTCAGGTTTCCACGAAGGGGAGCGGATTAAGTGCGCCCCGGCTGCATCCAACACAGTGCGTCTCTACTCATGGGACCTACCTTGATGTATTTGTACTATATCCACACCGTCCATACATTTTTCCAGATCGTTTTATGTTATTATCCCAAAAATGAATTAGATCCAAATCTCAAATGGACCACACTACATGAAACAGTAGTGATTGAATACCCCATTAAAAACTCCCTACGGCCCATAAATAATGTTTTCTTTCAATCCAACCTGTTAATTAGGTCACACAGACATTGAAAAAGGTAAAAACTAAATATTAGTTTAATCCAAAACTTCCGTGGTCCACAAAAAGTTTGTAACGGTCAATCACTACTCTTCCCTGCTGTATAACCCATCTAAGACTTTGATCTACTTCATTTTTTTAAAATCTCATGTCATAAAATGACCTGAAAGAACATACAGACAGCATGGATATACTACACATACATCAAGGTGGGTCCCATGGTCAGGGCCACACCGTGTTGGATGAGTCCAGGGCGCACCTAACTTCTCCCCGTAAATAGCCTGCTTTTGGTTGGTGCATGGAAGCGGGTTGCATACTGAGTAACTCAATACACTTAGCGTACCCACAGTAAATTCTGTGGGTCCCACAGTCATTCATACATTTTATCCGCTCCGTCCATACATTTTATTAGATAGGTTTAGGTTGTTAACCCAAAAATGAAATATATCCAAAGCTCAAATGGACCACACTACTAGAAACACTTTGAATTGAACATCTACCATTGAAAATTTCGTGGGGGCCACAGAAGTTTTAGATCAATCTGATATTTCTGTTTTCAGTTAATCCATGTCTTTGTGATATTATGAACAGGTTGGATGAAAAATAAACATCACTATGAACTATAGAAAGGTTTCAACGGTGGAAATCATTATTCCCACGGTTTCCTGTGGCATGGTCCACTTGATTTTTAGATATACCTCACAATTTTGGTCTCAACCACTAAAATGATCAGAAAAAACGGATGGACGGAGTGGATAAGACAGATATATTCACAGTGGGCCCAACTGAGTTTACTCAGTACGATAAGAGCGTACTGAGTAACTCAGTACGCAGTCCGATTTCAGCCGGCATAGATGACCTAGGGGCTAGGGTGATTAAAGTCTTGGATTTTGAATATTCTACGTAAAAGCTCTTCTCCCTAATCTTCATTTCGACTGGACTTCCACGACACTTCACCTCTTTTTAAAAGCTGGTGTGACTATTTAACCGTACACGGTTTCTCATAAATGCTTACTTACCTGCATATAACCACATAAACATTTATGTTCTTTAATAAAACTTGAGTTCTAAGTCTTTCAAATTCAATTACTTTGAGAAACCAACATCCCGCTATTAATATGAAAAAGATTGAGTGACTAACTATAGAATTAGTTTTTTATGATAGGGGAGGAAAATAAAAGACTTGTTAAATAAGAGGTGATGTTCTCCACATGTTTAAAATCAAACGAGAACCGATTCCTATCTCTAGCACATGAAGGCGCCGGTTGCGCAGTTGCAAAATCTTAGCTCAATGTATCTGCTTGATGCTTGATGTCCACATTCATTTCTTGTTTTGTATTTGGTAAAGTACATATGCATGCATTTCACCATTCTAAATATGAATCTAATAGGTTATTGTGGCTGTATAGCAATTGAGACCGTTTAAATTACTATCCGATTGTGGGCAAATATAAAATAATAATAAGTAACATGGGAAAGATGATTGTAACCATTTCATTTGACTGGTCTTACTTTGAAGTTTTTTTTTTTTTTTTGTCTTTTAATGAAAATCCACCCACTTTTTGTTGCACAGCACGCCAACAACGCAGTGAGCCTAGATCCAATCTAAGGCCTCACCCACAAACGATAGACAGGAAGAAATATAAACTAGAAATAGATCAAAGCAATCCAAAACAAACCACAAGACAAGATATACGTGGAAAAACTCCAAACTATGGTAAAAAACCACGGATGCAAAATTCCACTATGAAGAGAAACGAAGATTACAAGGCAATATACTAACACTACCAGAAAAATGGGCAAAGGCTACGGATTAAATCCGTAGCCATAGATATATGGCTACGGATCTAGTCCGTAACACTAGCGTAGTCGTAGGTCCCGAAACAATAGGTTTGGAACCTATAGCTACGGATTTAATCCGTAGCTATAGGTTACAACAGCTACGGATATGATCCGTAGCAATAACTACCAGAAACTGGTAAAGGCTACGGACCAAATCTGTACCAGAGATCTATGACTACGGTTTTAGTCCCTAGCACTCTCGTACTCATTGGCGCAATGCAACCTATGGCTACAGATTTAATTCGTAGCTATATTCCAATAGCTACGGTTATAATCCGTAGCAAAATATTCATAATTCTTCCAAATCTCCCAAATTTAAGGCTACAGTTGTCAGATTAGTAGCTACGGTCAGTATCCGTAGCTATTTTGGACATTAAAAATTTTTATATTATCATTTGTTCATTCAATTACCACCTGTACAATCATTCATTCATTCAATTACAATCCTTCATTCAATCAATTACAATTACAATCCTTCATTCAATCAATTACAATTACAATCAATTACAATCCAATTCATTCAATCAATTACAATTACAATTACAATAATACTGAAAATACAAGTCTTTGGCTTCATTAGAGAAATTATTGTGCTTGCACTTCAGCATGAAATTTCAACAGCTTCGTATATTCCATCATCCTACAAACAGTCATGTCACTCATAAATTAGAATACCCATTGGAGAAAAGAAAGACAAAGTGAAAGAAGTGCATCATGTATAACCATTTTTTTCTTAATAAATTAAAAAAAAAAAACTTAAAGAGGAATGAAATTAAACAAAAGAAATGGTCTCACCATATGATTATAGGTTTAGGTTTAGGTTAAGGTTTAGGTTTAGGTTATAGGTTTTGGGATTTGAGAATGAGTTTGGGTTTAAGTTATAGGTTTTGGTTATAGGTTTTGGGATTTGAGAATGGGCTCGGGTTTAGGTTATAAGTTTTAGTTTAGGTTATAGGTTTTGGTTAAAGTTTAGGTTTTTGGATTTGAGAATGGGTTCGGGTTTAGGTTATAGGTTTAGGTTATAGGTTTTGGGATTTGAGAATGGATTTGGGTTTAGGTTATAAGTTTTGGTTTTGGTTTAGGTTATAGGTTTTGATTTAGGTTTAGGTTAAGGTTTAGGTTATAGGTTTTGGTTTAGGTTAAGGTTTAGGTTTTTGGATTTGAGAATGGGTTTGGGTTTAGGTTATAGGTTTTGGTTTTGGTTATAGGTTTTGGTTAAAGTTTAGGTTTTTGGATTTGAGAATGGGTTCGGGTTTAGGTTATAGGTTTTGGTTTTGGTTTAGGTTATAGGTCTTGGTTAAGGTTTAGGTTTTTGGATTTGAGAATGGTTTCGCGTTTAAGTTATAGGTTTTGGCTTTGGTTTAGGTTATAGGTTATGGGATTTGAGAATGGGTTCGGGTTTAGGTTATAGTCTTTGGTTTAGGTTATAGGTTTTGGTTTAGGTTTAGGTTTAGGTTATTGGTTTCGGATTTGAGAATAGGTTCGGGTTTAGGTTATAGGTTTTGGTTTTGGTTTAGGTTATAGGTTTTGGGATTTGAGAATGGGTTCGGGTTTAGGTTATAGGTTATGGTTTTGGTTTAGGCTTAGGTTTAGGTTTTTTGGGATTTGAGAATGGGTTTGGGATTAGGTTATAGGTTTTGGTTTTGGTTTAGGTTATAGGTTTTGGTTAAGGTTTAGGTTTTTGGATTTGAGAATGGGTTGGGGTTTAGGTTAAGGTTTAGGTTTTTGGATTTGAGAATGGGTTCGGGTTTAGGTTTTGATTTAGGTTTAGGTTATAGGTTTTGGTTTAAGGATTTGAGTTTAGGTTATAGGTTTTGGTTTAGGGATTTGAGTTTAGGTTATAGGTTTTGGTTTAGGTTATAGGTTTTGGTTTAGGTTAAGGTTTAGGTTTTTGGATTTAAGTATGGGTTCGGGTTTAGGTTATAGGTTTTGGTTTTGGTTTTGGTTTAGGTTATAGGTTTTGGGATTTGAGAATGGGCTCGGGTTTAGGTTACAGGTTTTGGTTAAGGTTTAGGTTAAGGTTTAGGTTATAGGTTTTTTGGGATTTAAGAATAGGTTCGGGATTAGGTTATCAGTTTTGGTTTTGGTTTAGGTTATAGGTTTTGGGATTTGAGAATGGATTTGGGTTTAGGTTATAGGTTTGGTTTTGGTTTAGGTTATAGGTTTTGGTTAAGGTTTAGATTTAGGTTATAGGTTTTGGGATTTGAGAATGGGTTCGGGTTTAGGTTATAGGCTTTGGTTTTGGTTTTGTTTATAGGTTTTGGTTTAGGTTTAGGTTAAGGTTTAGGTTATAGGTTTTTGGATTTGAGAATGGGTTATCGTTTAGGTTTAGGAATCGGGTTCATGTTCGGGATTGGGTTAAGTCTTGGTTTCAAGTTTAGGTTAGGGTTTAGGGTTAATTAGGTTATAGGTTTTGGTTTTGATTTTGGTTATAGGTTTTGATTTAGGTTTAGGTTAGGGTTTAAGTTATAGGTTTTGGTTTAGGTTAAGGTTTAGGTTTTTCGATTTGAGAATGGGTTCGGGTTTAGGTTTTGATTTAGGTTAAGGTTTAGGTTTTCGGGTTTAGGTTATAGGTTTTGGTTTAGGGATTTGAGTTTAGGTTATAGGTTTTGGTTTAGGTTATAGGTTTTGGTTTAGGTTAAGGTTTAGGTTTTTGGATTTAAGTATGGGTTCGGGTTTAGGTTATAGGTTTTGGTTTTGGTTATAGGTTTCGGGATTTGAGAATGGGCTCGGGTTTAAGTTACAGGTTTTGGTTAAGGTTTAGGTTTTGGTTTAGGTTATAGGTTTTTTGGGATTTGAGAATAAGTTCGGGATTAGGTTATAAGTTTTGGTTTTGGTTTAGGTTATAGGTTTTGGGATTTGAGAATGGATTTGGGTTTAGGTTATAGGTTTGGTTTTGGTTTAGGTTATAGGTTTTGGTTAAGGTTTAGATTTAGGTTATAGGTTTTGGGATTTGAGAATGGGTTCGGGTTTAGGTTATAGGTTTTGGTTTTGGTTTTGGCTATAGGTTTTGGTTTAGGTTTAGGTTATAGGTTTTTGGATTTGAGAATGGGTTATGGTTTAGGTTTAAGAATCGGGTTCATGTTCGGGATTGAGTTTAAGTCTTGGTTTTCAAGTTTAGGTTTAGGGTTTAGGGTTAATTAGGTTATAGGTTTTGGTTTTGGTTTTGGTTATAGGTTTTGATTTAGGTTTAGGTTAGGGTTTAGGTTCTAGGTTTTGGTTTAGGTTAAGGTTTAGGTTTTTCGATTTGAGAATGGGTTCGGGTTTAGGTTTTGATTTAGGTTAAGGTTTAGGTTTTCAGGTTTAGGTTATAGGTTTTGGTTTAGGGATTTGAGTTTAGGTTATAGGTTTTGGTTTAGGTTATAGGTTTTGGTTTAGGTTAAGGTTTAGGTTTTTGGATTTAAGTATGGGTTCGGGTTTATGTTATAAGTTTTGGTTTTAGTTATAGGTTTCGTGATTGGGCTCGGGTTTAGACATGGTTAGGTTTAGGTTAAGGTTTAGGTTTCGGTTTAGGTTATAGGTTTTTTGGGATTTGAGAATAGGTTCGGGATTAGGTTATAAGTTTTTGGTTTTGGTTTAGGTATAGGTTTTGGGATTTGAGAATGGATTCGGGTTTAGGTTATAGGTTTGGTTTTGGTTTAGGTTATAGGTTTTGGTTAAGGTTTAGATTTAGGTTATAGGTTGGGATTTGAGAATGGGTTCGGGTTTAGGTTGTAGGTTTGGTTTTGGTTTTGGTTATAGGTTGGTTTAGGTTTAGGTTAGGGTTAGGTTATAGGTTTTTGGATTTGAGAATGGGTTATGGTTTAGGTTTAGGAATCGGGTTCATGTTCGGGATTGGGTTTAAGTCTTGGTTTTCAAGTTTAGGTTTAGAGTTTAGGGTTAATTAGGTATAGTTTTGGTTTTGGTTTAGGTTATAGGTTTTGATTTAGGTTTAGGTTAGGTTTAGGTTATAGGTTTTGGTTTAGGTTACGGTTTAGGTTTTTCGATTTGAGAATGGGTTCGGGTTTAGGTTTTGATTTAGGTTAAGGTTTAGGTTTCGGGTTTAGGTTATAGGTTTTGGTTTAGGGATTTGAGTTTAGGTTTTAGGTTGGTTTAGGGATTTGAGTTTAGGTTATAGTTTTGGTTTTGGGAATTGAGAATGGGTTCGGGTTTAGGTTATAGGTTTAGGTTTTAGGTTAAGGTCTAGGTTTTGGATTTGAGAATGGGTTCGGGTTTAGGTTTTGATTTAGGTTAAGGTTTAGGTTTCGAGTTTAGGTTATAGGTTTTGGTTTAGGGATTTGAGTTTAGGTTATAGGTTTTGGTTTAGGATTTGAGTTTAGGGTATAGGTTTTGGTTTAGGTTAAGGTTTAGGTTTTTGATTAAGAATGGGTTCGGGTTTAGGTTATAGGTTTTGGTTTTAGTTTGGTTTAGTTATAGGTTTGGTTTAGGTTATATGTTATAGGTTTTGGGATTTGAGAATGGGTTCGGGTTTAGGCTATAAGTTTTGGTTTTGGTTTAGGTTATAGGTTTTGGGATTTGAGAATGGGCTCGGGTTTAGGTTACAGGTTTTGGTTAAGGTTTAGGTTTAAGTTTAGGTTATAGGTTTTTGGGATTTGAGAATGGGTTATGGTTTAGGTTTAGGAATCGGGTTCATGTTCGGGATTGCGTTTAAGTCTTGGTTTTCAAGTTAAGTTTAGGGTTATGTTAGAGAGTTGAGATTATGATTAGGTGTAGGTTTAGCTCTAGGGAATTGAGTTAGGTTATAGGTTAGGAAAAGATTAGGTTTAGGTTATAGGTTTTGGGATTTGGGAATAGTTTTAGGTTTATAAGTATAGGTTTAGGTTAGGTTATAGGTTTTGGCTTTGGTTTAGGTTATAGGTTATGGGATTTGAGAATGGGTTTGGGTTTAGGGATTTGAGTTTAGGTTATAGGTTAAGGTTTTAGGGATTTGAGTTTTGGTTATAGGTTTTGGTTTAGGTTATTGGTTTGGTTTAGTTTAAGGTTTAGGTATTGGATTTGAGAATGGGTTCGGGTTTAGGTTATAGGTTTTGGTTTTAAGGTTTAGATTTTTGGATTTGAGAATGTGTTCGGGTAGAGTTATAGGTTTTGGTTTTAGTTTAGGTTTAGGTTATAGATTTTTGGATTTGAGAATGGGTTATGGTTTAGGTTTAGGAAATCGGGTTCAGGTTCAAGATTGGGTTTAAGTTGGGTTTTCAAGTTAGGTTTAGGTTAGGTTAGGGAGTTGAGATTAGGATTAGGGTAGGTTTAGCTTTGGGAATTGAGTTTAGGTTATAGGTTTAGGTTTTGGTTTAGGTTAGGGGTTTTGATTTAGTTATAGGTTATAGGTTATAGGTTTTGGTTATAGGTTATAGGATTTGAGAATGGGTTCGGGTGTGGTCCCTGCAAATACAAATATAATACAAATATAAACACGGCCTGTCCGAATGGCCAGACCCTTCCAATGCGTCCATAGGAAAATGGACAGCTTCATCATGGTCATAACAGCGGTTCCCACCTTCCAGGGACCCCGCTCTTCCAGATAGCTCCGACGCACATCTGGGTCTGCTCCATTAATCTCGAGCAAATACATAAACACGGCCTGTCCAAATGGCCAGGCCCCTCCAATGTCATCCATAGGAAATGGACAGCTTCATCATGGTCATAACAACGGTTCCCACCTTCCAGGGACCCTCTCTCTTTCGGATAGCTCCGACGCACATCCGGGTCTGCTCCATTAATCTCGAGCAAATACATAAACACGGTCTGTCCAAATGGCTAGGCTCCTCCAATGCCGTCCATAGGAAATGGACAGCTTCATCACGGTCATAACAGCGGTTCCCACCTTCCAGGGACCCCCGCTCAACATTCGGATAACTCCGACGCACATCCGGATCTGCTTCATCATTTTGAGATAATATATAAACATGGGCCTGTCCAAATGGCCAGGTCACTTCATCAATGTATCATTAGTACGAAGGAAAGAAGACTCACTAATTAGCTAGCAAGGAGAGAAAGTGTGAGTGCTTGGAATGTCGCCCTTTTTTGAATAATGGATGCATATTCCACAATGCAATCTGAGAATGAGTAAGTTTTTTAGTTTCTTCAAAAATGCTATGGGCACAGATTTACAAATAAAGATTTTAAAGATTGTAAAAACAGAGTAAATGATTATATTAACTTCCAAGTATCGATTAAGAAGAAAAATATAAATGATGATGGGAAAAAAATCTCGATATATTAAATTATTGAAGGACAATAAGACATACCAAGACTACGGGTGCCAAATTAGTTCTAAATTAGTTCAAAATACACACTACATGTTCAAAATTAATTCAAAATGCACACTACACATGTTCAATTATAGAGTACCAAATTTGTTCAAATTATTGAATTCTCAAAGCCTCTTTCCCCCATTGCACAAATGATCCCAGACCGACCTCTCCAAGTGTAGATGTGAACCCATCTTCTTTCCACAAAGGAGCGTGAGGTTGTACAACCTCAGTCAAGATAACAACAAAAGCTCCATCCTCCAATGGTTCGCAATAGACAGTTGCATTTGGATTAACTTCGTGTACTTCACCACGAGCAACTACACCACGTTTTCCAAAACCAAGCAAGTCGCATCTCTTATCGATATATATAATATCCGGCTACATTTACACATAAAATGGCATTGGTATTATTAGCGCTTATAATATAATTGTAATCTCAATACAGTAAAAAATAATATTTATACTTGCATACCGACGATGCCTGAGTAGATTTAACGACTGTTGGTGATGAGAGATTTTGAGAAGACTCTCTCCCTTTCTGCATATCCACCAATGTTTTCTTCATCTCAACTATATCTTGAGTCACATCATCTAATTTTTTCTTCACTTGAGTTAACTCTTGAACTACGCCCTCTTTTTCTTTTGTCACATTCTCTACTTTTGAACGAGCAGGGGCTGACTTCTTCAGTCCTACCTTGCTTATTGAGCAACCTAGACCCCACATTCACCCTCTTTTGTCAGAACCAACCAACTATAAAACATTGTAAATCAAGTTATTAAAATATTCATAATTACCATAAAACTTAAGTAATTTTTAAATTTTATTATTACCTCTGTAAGGGCATCATCCATGCCGGTCATCCTAGAAGCAGGATTGCTACTAAAGAGCTCCTCTAGTTTTTCCTGTGAAAAAATACAAATGAATGCAATATAATCAAAGTTATACATAGGCTTTTCATAAGGGTACTAGTTAGTGGTACGAGGGATGCACTTACAGCAAGGTCAGGATACTGGACAACTTTGTCCTTTCTTATATGGGCTCTTAAGAAGACTTCACATCTACTTATCTCGGCATCAAACGTAAGTTCTTCTCCTTCGCCTTTAGGACATTACATATCATTGAAATACATATCATTATAATTTAGATGAATGATAATTCAAATTTAAATTCAATTTTAAACTATAATATCTATTTTTAAATACATACCATCTTATGGCGAGTAACAGCCATGCTGTGCCTCCCAAGACACGCAGGTCCTTTTAGCTTGGCCCGATTGATTTTATTCCTTACGCTTTACCTCTTGAATTCCTCGGTGGTGCGTTGATCCACGAAGACCCTCCAATCCTCCATAGGGATATCTGGGGGGGCAGGACCATCTCTCACAGCAATAGGATCCTTGTCTTAATATATTTTGCAGTCAATCTTCTCTTGTAATTCCTCCACGCTTCATTGATGCATTTTATAACGTACTCAAGACTTGCATCCCAACTTTGACCCTTAAACTCATAAAATTGTGACAGTCTTTCTGTGACCATACGAATTTGTTCATGAGGCACCGGCGAAAGTCCTGGTATATGATTGGGATATGAGAACGGGTGAGGACACCGACATGCGATGCAAAGTCTCTATGATCGGAACAATCCTCATTCGGTTGCCCGAATTCATTTGTCTTTAGGACTTTTTTCCTATCAGGTTGCACAAGTAAAGAGACCCCCCTAGTAGTAATGCCTCTCTTTCTAGATGAAGAAGAAGAAGCTGACACAATTACATAAAAGAATAATAGTTATATATACACATAATTGATTAACGCCAACATATAAGAAAAAAGAAATTTACAAATATAATTAAGGAGAAGTATCTTATTACGTTTTGGTGTTGCTTGAATTTGTACTCTCAAGCACCTGCGCACCCAATAGTTCTGGTTGTGAATCCATGTGCCTATTTCTTTGCTAATATGAAAAGAAAAGAAAAAAAAGCAATGGTTAAGAAATAATTTAGATCACAGATAAAGTACAAAAAATTCACATATATTATCCAAACCTTGATTAGATTTCCTCCAATAAATATCATTTTGTTACATGCTTAGAAAATACAAACAAATCAGTAATTCTCTTTGATCGTTTTCTTTTCTTTTTTTCTCGACCACAACACTAACGTCTTCAGATTCATCGAATATCAACTCATCAACCATTGCTAATGAGGTAAGATCAGGTCCTGCATCGGCATTGCTTACAGCCTTTAATCGTCCGATAGAAACACATGTCTCTTCTTCGACAAAATTTTTTTGGGAACCTCCAAGAGACATGCCAGTCAGCATTTTTTGGATCTCTGGAGTAGAAAACTTGCGTGGCATGCTCTGCAAGAATGAAGGGCTCGTCACCGACTTTGTCTGAAGTGTAAAGACTAGACAAATTTACTAATCTCAAATTCGATTCGACATCAAAAGAAACACCATGATGTGTCACTTTCACCCAATCACACTTAAATAGGACGGGCTTGTACCCTGTTCGGTATTCCAATTGGATAATTTTACGAAGGACTCCATAGTAAGGTTGATTTTCATCCACTGTATTGATATCCTTAGCACTTGATCGGAAGGCTGTCATACCCTCTGTCCTAACCCCACTGTTTTGGTTCATTTTATTCTCCTCATAGTCCTTAGTGACAAATAGGAAACCATTAATACAATACTTATTGTATTCAATAGAAAAAGCTAGAGGTCCTCTCACTACATCTTTAAATTCATTATCGTCAGATTCAATGAACTCTGGTTCCCTCTTCAACCAAGATATGAATTCGTCCTCGCTAGGCACCCTGTTGGTCCTCTTATAGCATCGCTTGCAAGAAATCTTTGTGCTTCCTGCGCGATATTCAATAACATTGTTATATTGAAATCGCATAAAGTAAGAAAGATATATATATACACACACACACACACACACACACACACACACACACACACACACATACACGAGCTTATTGTACATACCCTTCCCACTTGTCGTAGCTGGGATGACTCTTCAGTACCCATGTACGAGCTTGTTCGTATTCAATACCTGCTAGGATAACACTTTGAGCCGAACCTACTGGACCAACGTCGTCATCATTAGGGTCATCATCAACGATATCTTCCAACTTACGTAGTCCTAGAATGAATCCGTTAAACCGTTTTTCTAGCCTTTCCAATAAGCATGTTTTCTGTTTTCCTTTATATTGGTTGCAGAATATAACCGTCTCCTCTTGGATGTACTGCCCTGCAATACAACCCTCAGGTCGTGTCTTGTTACGGACATAGGCCTTGAATGTCTTCATGAACCTGACAAAGTTAATAAGACATTATATATACATGCAAATGTAGATGTTAAGCCGATTTATTCTTACTAAGCTCACAGCGTACCTTTCGAATGGATACATCCATCGATAGTATACAGGACCACATATGCGAGCCTCGTAAGCCAAATGGATCGACAATGCATCATAATGACAAATATCGATGGCGGGACATATAGTTTCAAGCTGACATTGCGTCCTAGCCATGCCCCTCTCGAGAGTAAAGAGTGTTTGAAGGTCTACGGTTGTCGAACACAAGGCATTAAAAAATGTGCAAAAGCTTGTAATTATAGGACGAATGACCTTCCTATCCCTGAATGCATGCTGGATGAGAACTGGGAGCAGATGTTGCATCAACACATGATACGAATGAGACTTCATTCCTTTAAATCCAAGCAATCTTCCTTTACGATGGTCCTCCAATTCGCACTAAAACCGATAGGAACACGCAGCTCATGCAAAGTCTAGATGAAAAGTTTTTTCTCTTCTTGTCTTAGACAGAAAGGACCTGTTTTGAATCACCTTACCATTGTTCTTTTTCAGCCATAGACGCTTCTTAATTCCCAATTGTTTCAGATCCCTGCGTGCATTAGCATCATCCTTGGTTTTGCCAGGCGTGTTCAACATCAAGGCAACTAGGATTTCACATATATTTTTCTCAATATGCATGACATCAAGGTTGTGACGCATGGGAATATCTTTCCAATACTCCGGATCAAATAATATAGACCGTTTGAAGAACCACGGTGATTCAACATCATCCGCAGCTCTTGTCGACCTCTTTCAATACCGTTATATTACTCTTCCCAGTCTTCCCCACTGCATATTCAAGTTCGCGGTTTGTCTTTTGACCTCAATCCCATCCAGACGGGATCGGTTGACGTCGTATCTCCACTCTCTTGTTGAACGTGCCAGCACTGTGTCCTTCCTAGCCTGTTCTGACATTGGCACATCGTCTGTGGCTCATATAAAACATGTCTTTCCATATTGGAGTCGCAGAGAATCTGTGTTAGGACCACATACGGGACAACCATATTACTCTTTGTCCTACAACCAGAAACGTTACCATATGCTGGAAAGTCATGGATTGTCCAAAGCAGAACGGCAGCATGTTGAATTTATTTTATGGTATGCATCGAACGTCGTGACCCCTTCTCGCCATAACTTTTACAGTTCATCAATCAATGGCTGTAAATAAACGTCAATATCCTTTCCCGGTTGTCGCGGTCCTCAATGAGCAAAGTCAACATAGTAAACTGAGGTTCATAAAAGCTTTGGTGGAAGGTTGTACGTCACACACATAACGGGCCATGAACTATGTGACATACTGAAAGTGCCAATGGGTTAAACCCATCTGTAGCCAAACCAATCAACATTGCGAGGCTCAGCTGAAAAATATGTATACTTGTCATCAAGATTCTTCCATGCAATAGAATCAGCCGGATGCTCCATCTTTCCATGTTGAAAATTTCCTGGTTGAGTGCCAAGACATTTCGTTCGCCAACCATTGCACACTGAACATTCTTTGTAGCCTTGGTGTTAATGAAAAATACCTTAACACCTTCTAGGTATTCGAGATTATTTTTTCTCAGAATCCATTTCAGTTTTGTACTAGAAGTTTTACAATTTGGACAAATGATTTTCATCTCGTTCTCTCTCCAGTATAAGATGCAGTCATTTGGACAAGCATGGATTTTCACATAATCAAGCCCCAACTTTGTAATGATCTTCTTCGCTTGGTAGGTATTAGTTGGGGCCTTGTTACCGTAAGGTAACACCTTCTTCAGTAGTTGAAGGAGCTCTGTAAAGCTTTTTCACTCCATCCATGATTCACCTTTAATTTGAAAAAGCTGTACAATGAAGTCAGCACGGTGGAAATCTGGGCCCCAGGGTATAGTTCAGTCATTGCGTCTCGCAGATAGTTGCTTCAAACTCATTAGTTTCATTTTCTCCAAAGACTCCTCAACTATAGGGGTCACATTGGGCTCATCCTGTACAACTTCATCTAGGTTATTACCACCAAGTTCTTGAACGATCGCCGTTGTGAACCTTGTTTAAGTCGGGACACTATGGTATTGTTGGGGAACTGATTCACGTTACAGTACACTTAGGTGATACATGCTCCCCATGCATGTTCCAAA
>JAJHSJ010000011.1:55212237-55261539 GCA_021015155.1 Magnolia officinalis
CACATTTTCTCTCTGTAACTATAGTTCCTTACTCAGAATCTCTGAATGCAAACTTAAGAGTCATCTTAATTAGGGTGAGAATCTTTAGATCCCCCCCCCCCCCCCCCCCCCAAAACATTTTTATAAGGTCAAGCCGATTGTAGA
Organism: Magnolia officinalis; assembly: GCA_021015155.1. Lineage (NCBI taxonomy): Eukaryota > Viridiplantae > Streptophyta > Magnoliopsida > Magnoliales > Magnoliaceae > Magnolia > Magnolia officinalis. The sequence continues at coordinate 55,212,382 of JAJHSJ010000011.1, forward strand.
GACGAATTAACTGCTAGTGGTGACTCTAGTAAAATATAACACCCTTTCAAAGGGCAACCCGTGAAAAGTCGTGAGTGATTCCATTCGGGATCTAAAGTCCACAAAAGCCTGATGCATTAAAAAATGTCGGCTTGTTTCCATGTTACGCCATGCTACTAGAGTATGCGATTGTACAGTTTGTCCATCCTTTCATTGGTTTTAGCTAGGCTCTTAAAGCTTTGAAGTGGTCGCATGATCTAGAAACTTAGATTGAAATAGTAATCTTTTGCCTGGATAACTAGGAAAAAGCTAGTCCATCGACGAGATTTCTTGATTGGTAACTTCTAGGTGGAAGGCTAGTCCAAGTACAAGAATGTTTTATTTTAGTCGACGAGGATATTGAATAAGATATCATTTATGATCACGGAGAAAAGAGTATCTAACTCTCTAATAAGATTTCTTGATGGAAGGTTGTAGAGCCAAAAGGCGAAGAAGCAGCCATGGTAGTAGCAATAATAAGTTTGGGCATAAGAAGCAAAAGTTGTAGAAAAATCAAATTTGATTCGAAAATGCATGTATATCGATCATGAACGTGCGCATTAATAAGAGGATAATCACGACTCCCTCTCCGAATCTATTGTGTGGCTAAGTGTTATGATGACAACTGTGAGAAGAGCAAACCATCATTTAGTTTCTATCTTGCCTTAACAAAGTCAATAGAGAGTTGACACTTGTAAGGAAAAGATGGTGGACTTTATTGCATTGAATAGCAGACTACCGTCGCTTTCACCACTTTTTAGTACCAAAGGCCAAGCCAATGTGAGGACAATGTTGTATCATATTTTTTTAAAACCATTCTTGGAACAACCAATTAGGATAGGATATGTGTCATTGCACGAGAAGTATATAGCATGCTTAAGATTTGTGAAGATATTTGGAGCGCGTGTTTTGCGGAGTAACAACTAGCACTAATCAGGGTAATACACGTCACCAAAGATGGGGTGTGCCGTGCAGTGAAAGACGGAACATGGTTGAGAGAAAAGCGGTGCTAAAGCTGTTACTGGGACAAGTGTCCAAGAAAAGTCTAGAAGGTCGGAGTGGTACTGAAATAATTTCTATAATTGATCGAACGTGGAAGAAGCATCTAGATGACTATTTCAAGGAAATTTATAAATAGCAATTGAGTTCAACCAAGTAAAGTGTCTCATATCAACCCAATCTGACAAATAGATCTATTAATTATCCTTTATGTTCCTTAGCATAAATTGTCTTTTACATTCCTTAATGTAACCAGTAGCCTAATCTTATATTAGGAGTATCACTAATTGAGTAGCTGTAATCCTTAGTTGTAATCTAAGTCTACGCTCATACTTTGGACGATTTCTACTAAATACAAGTAGTTCTTCTCCTAGAAAGGTACTTTACAATTACTCCATGCGGTTGATTGTAATTGTTTCCCTTTTATTTACTTTATATATAAAAGTTCTTTTGTATGGAAGGCAATGTACAATTTCAAAGACAAACCCTACCTTCCAATAATCACTTGATCGTTTTAAACAACATCTTGCGAGTGGCTAAATAGGCGATCGTTCTTCTTATATCACGGTTATACACGTCTAGTTCTAATGTATATGTCTATCTTGGTGCTTGGGGTCAAAGTTTTTCGGTTGAAATCAAGCCACACAATTAGTTCTGACATGCCTATATGCACACATTACCAAAATTTGAAAATCAAGAGGCAACATTTTAGATAAGGCTGATTTGTGTTTCCCTTTCATCCAAGTGGGATTCACCTTCTGAACAATTGGATGGCATGTAAACATCACATTAGGCCATATAAATGCATTAGGGTGGTGTGTCTGGTGTAACCATTAAAGTAGTCCTCAGAGCTAGTTGGTTGACTGGGTCGTATCTAGGGGTAAAAGCACTGTTTCAGCGCGGGTCGTGAGAGGGCTACCACACTTTTATATATATATATATATATATATATATATATATATAATATATATATATATATATATATTAAAATAAGTGTGTAACAAGAGTTGGTAAATTCATAGGGCCATGCATGCCTAGTCCCTGCCTGGCCCATGCTAGAAGCTACCCATAGACGTGAGAAACCCGGCCCAATGGTAATGGCGTCTGATTTTTAAATTTGTTTTGAAAACTGGTTGGATTCTGGTACATGCATAAGATCCACTCCATTCATTAGTGTGCGTTGCCTCATGTTTACCGTAGAGCCCAAAAAATCAAGCTAGTTCAAAACTCTGGTAAGCTACATTGTAGGGAAGTTTTGGGATGGGGAGCGCACCATCAGTTGAATTGTAGTCTACTATATATGGTTTATAATACCATCCAATCCATTCATATGACAGTACTTCTCACCACAGAGAGGGAATGTTCTAAAATCACACCTATTCGGAACATTAGTGTACAACAACACATGAATTAAGAGGGTTTGTGCACGATTTTACACTGTTTTCTATGGTGGGGTCCACATAAATTAACGGTAGGTATGATGTTTGGGGGAAAGGCCAAAGTTTAGGTGGCTCACCTGAGGGATGGTGTGGATCTCATGCACATAAAGTTGTTTGCTTGTAAGCAGCCTCCCATGGACTGACCACAAACAAATAATCACATGTAGCCATAAAAGATGTGCATCTAACATATGAGCTTTCCATCTAAGTGGAACATCTTGTTAGATCCATTAATCTAAAGGAAAAATGAAAAAAGAAGAAGCTACCCAAGATAAATCAGGTCAAGGTCCAACTCAATCCTATAACCAAAACCTAACCCAAAGTACTGATATACTCGAACATAGTTGGTGTTCGATCGGTGAGGTTAGAATGAGATCTATGCATATACAAATATTAAACTAATACATAAAATTAAACATTTAATTATTAAATTATTATATAATCTTAATAATACTTGCAAAATAAAGTCTACAAATATCGTGTATCAACAAATAAAATAAAATAAAATAAAATTTTTTTAATAAAAATTCTTCAAATATACTGTATTTAATACATAAAATGCTTTGAATGTCTACTTTGGCCCGAGAGACCAATCATGCAGCCGAATAACCATGTATCCATGCACATAAGAAATCCAAGAGCGATGTGTGCCCACCATAATGTCTTTTTGAATTTCACACTGACAACCAGTTGTGTTGCTCAATTTCATGTGTAGGTCTTAAAAATCATCTCCATCAATGATTAGGTGGACCACATGATTGGAAAAGGTGTATAGGGTGACACCCACCCTCCAAACTATTTCCCTCAGTGTGGGTCACTTGAATCACGAATTGTACTAATTTTTGGTTCTAGGACTAAAATTTTTGTATTTCATCTAATGGTCCAAGTGGATTTATATAATCATCGCGGTAAGCACTGTAAAAAATTAACGGTGGATGTCTCTCTCTCAAGTATTTCTTTCGACACGACACATTGAATCACATGTGAATATATATATATATATATATATATATATATATATATATATATATATATATATATATATATATATATATAGGCTTAGCGTGGGATTATAAATTTAATGGTCAGAGTAGATTACACATTTACATTAGGGTGGGCCTGCTTTTCAACTCGAATACACATCACACACGTTTGTTGTGTAGTGCTGGAAAGATTTATGGCCCCACCATGATGTTTATCCACATCGTTACTTCATTTCTCTAAGTCATTTTGGGGCATGATCATCAAAATGAGGCATATCCAAATGTTAGGTGGACCACACTACAGGAAACAATGGTGATTGTACGCCCACCATTAAAAATTTCCTAGGGCCCACTATAATTTTTATTTGTCATCCAATTTGTTGATTAGGTCACAGGGACTTGGATGAAGGGAAAATACAAAGATCTGCTTGATCCAAAACTTTTGTAGGCCTAAAGACCTTTCTAATTGTGGGCATTAAATCATTATCATTTCCTATGGTGTGGTCCACTTGAGATTTTGATTTATCTCATTTTTTATGCTCGTGTCCTAAAATAATCTAGCAAATTGGATGGACAGCATGGATAAAACACATACATCATGGCTAGGACCATCAGGCTTTTCCAACACCAAACGGTATGGATGTATAGGTGTTGTGTGAAATGCTAAATATGTCAGATTCCATAGGAACGCCCCACTCATTAGATATGTAATCTTAAGTATACAACCAAAAACTCATGCTAACCTATGATTCGATTCAAATGGGCCACACTAAAGATAATACTTGAGAGAGATGTGTTGATTTTTTTTACAGGATCTACCATGATGATTATGTGAAATCCACTTGGACTATTAGATGCAATACAAAAATTTAGTCATGGGGCCCAAAAATTAGGACGATTCATAATTTAAGTGGGCCACGTCGAGGAAAACAGTTTGGAGGGTTTGCATTGCCTATACACCTTTTTCAATCACGTGACCCACATTAATCATGATGGGAATGGATTTTGAGCCATCCGCCTAAAATTAAATCACACAACTGCAATCGGAGTGAAATTTGGGAACACATTATGGTGGAATCCCCGTAGCTTTTTGTTTTCTTCCCACATACTCGAGTTCTTTTTAAGGGGTACATTAGACTTTTCGCCTTGTGTCCATACTAGTGGAAGTCTGTTATGATAAATATCCAATGCCAAGGCATCTTCCGGTAATATCATGTCTTCAAAGAATTTTTTTTTTTTGTTGTAAAAAATCCTTTTAAAAAAATCACTGATGTTTTAGATTCATTATTAAAAAGACATGGAACCACTTAATATGTAAGCCTCGGGTTTGGATCCGAGAACCCTATTTTCCATGTGCGATCTTTTAGATAAAGTAGTTGTTTGACATAGAATTATAGCGGAAGGTCTTGTGTTTGAATTCCAAAGCCAGCCCATGAATTGAGAAATTAGTTGGCTTGTTTAGCGGTGTGTGTCCCTCTACTCTTGTTAATAAGTTCTCATGCGAAATTCCACCCAGAACCCTATTGTCCATGTGCGATCTTTTAGATAAAGTAGTTGTTTGACATAGAATTATAGCGGAAGGTCTTGTGTTTGAATTCCAAAGCCAGCCCATGAATTGAGAAATTAGTTGGCTTGTTTAGTGGTATGTGTCCCTCTACTCTTGTTAATAAGTTCTCATGCGAAATTCCACCCAGAACCCTATTTTCCATGTGCGATCTTTTAGATAAAGTAGTTGTTTGACATAGAATTATAGCGGAAGGTCTTGTGTTTGAATTCCAAAGCCAACCAATGAATTGAGAAATTAGTTGGCTTGTTTAGCGGTGTGTGTCCCTCTACTCTTGTTAATAAGTTCTCATGCGAAATTCCACCCAGAACCCTATTATCCATGTGCGATCTTTTAGATAAAGTAGTTGTTTGACATAGAATTATAGTGAAAGGTCTTGTGTTTGAATTCCAAAGCCAGCCCATGAATTGAGAAATTAGTTGGCTTGTTTAGTGGTGTGTTTCCCTCTACTCTTGTTAATAAGTTCTCATTCGAAATTCCACCCAGAACCCTATTTTCCATGTGCGACCTTTTAGATAAATAGTTGTGTTTGACATAGAATTATAGCGGAAGGTCTTGTGTTTGAATTCCAAAGCCAGCCAATGAATTGAGAAATTAGTTGGCTTGTTTAGTGGTGTGTGTCCCTCTACTCTTGTTAATAAGTTCTCATGCGAAATTCCACCCAGAACCCTATTATCCATGTGCGATCTTTTAGATAAAGTAGTTGTTTGACATAGAATTATAGCGGAAGGTCTTGTGTTTGAATTCCAAAGCCAGCCCATGAATTGAGAAATTAGTTGGCTTGTTTAGTGGTGTGTGTCCCTCTACTCTTGTTAATAAGTTCTCATGCGAAATTCCACCCAGAACCCTATTTTCCATGTGCGATCTTTTAGATAAAGTAGTTGTTTGACATAGAATTATAGCGGAAGGTCTTGTGTTTGAATTCCAAAGCCAGCCAATGAATTGAGAAATTAGTTGGCTTGTTTAGCGGTGTGTGTCCCTCTACTCTTGTTAATAAGTTCTCATGCGAAATTCCACCCAGAGCCCTATTGTCCATGTGCGATCTTTTAGATAAAGTAGTTGTTTGACATAGAATTATAGCGGAAGGTCTTGTGTTTGAATTCCAAAGCCAGCCCATGAATTGAGAAATTAATTGGCTTGTTTAGTGGTGTGTGTCCCTCTACTCTTGTTAATAAGTTCTTATGCGAAATTCCACCCAGAACCCTATTTTCGATGTGCGATCTTTTAGAGAAAGTAGTTGTTTGACATAGAATTATAGCGGAAGGTCTTGTGTTTGAATTCCAAAGCCAGCCCATGAATTGAGAAATTAGTTGGCTTGTTTAGCTGTGTGTGTCCCTCTACTCTTGTTAATACGTTCTCATGCAAAATTCCACCCCGACATGTAGAGGAGTGTTTTAAGTCCCTAGATATACATTGATAAACCATTTCCTAAGAACTCAAGCTTTTAGAGCAAGTTGTAATTGTCAGGATATACGCAACATATATGCCATTAGAATATATTCGCCTACATGTGTGGGAGGATCGTAATCATTAATCTCATTTTCATGCAAGCCAGGCTTTACATGAAAACTAAAATGTAATTTCTATACTTAAACCAGGCTCAACCTAGACCATACGCAAACCTAACCCATATCAGCAATGGGGATCAGATCCATTGAATTAATGAGTTGGCTATTTCTTACTTCAATCAGGCCATGATTCGACCAGAATTTTTATAAGTTTGGGTCTAAAATTGTGACCTAATTCTTAAATGGGTCAAGCCAGACCCGACTCTGACTCATTTGCTCGCTGACCCATGTAAGATTTCATTGGCTATAAGGAATACGCAGACGAGCTGGTGGGTGACCTAAAAAGAGTCGTACCTGCTGACATCCTTAACCACCATTTAATACGGGCCTGATTCTTGTCCAACGTCACCTACACAGCGGGGCCAGCCCAATGAACGGTTTGGATCTCACAAAAATCTGCAAAGCTGAAACTCATGGAAACGGATTGGCTACTCCCCCTGACACCAGCCAATGGCTGATGGTTGGTGCTCTGTGGGGCCCAACATGATGTATCTGTTTCATCCATGCCGTCCATCTAATCTTACAGATTATTTTACGTTATGAGACCAAAAACGAGGTATATCTCAATCTCAATTGGATCACATTACAAGAAACAGTCTTGAATGAGCGTCGACCATTAAAAACATTTCGGGGGCCATAAAAGTTTTGGCTCAAGCTGATTTTTGTTTTTTCCCTTCATCTGGGCCTGTATGACCTAATCAACAGATTGGATGTCTTATAAACAGTACAGTGGGCCTTAGGAGTATTTTAATGGTGGATATCCAATCACTATTGTTTTCATGTGGTGTGGTCCACCTAAGATTTATATACCTCTCATTTTTGGTATCAATCCCTAAAATGACCTTTAAAAATGAATGAACGGAATGGATGAAACACATACATCATGGTGGGGTCCACAGAGCACCGACCATCAGCCCCGGGGCTAGTGTCAGGGGAGTAGCCAATCCGTTTCCGAAACTCATAAGCAACTTAGTAACACAAAAACGCACTCGCGCGAGTGCGCCTCTTTTTTCCATTAGGAGAAATGGGCCGGGGAACGGGACTGGTGAGTAGAAGAGGCGGCGCGTTTTGCCTCCGCCGCCCGGTAGCGTATCCAAACAGGCAAACACCTCCCAGGTGATTCACTCGTGTGGAGATTAAATAGGCCACACGCGCTCTGGCACATGTGTGCCTGATCTTATCCGTTCATCGCATCCCCCATCAAGCATTTTCCGTGGGGTGTCAACTCATCTGAGCCACACGTTCATGAGAAAAGAGCTGTCAGGAAGAGGAAACCACCTGATCATTTGACCAACTCATCAGGTGGGCCACATGTATACGAGAAAATAAGAGCCGTCAAAAAGAAGAAACCATCTGATCATTAGACCAACTCGATTTTTAAGACAGGGCATGCTCATCGCGGGCCCCACATGATGCCTGGACCAGCTCACGTAGAAATGTACCACATGCGCTACAGCATTGTATAGAGCGCGGTTTGGGTGGATCCCTAACTGTGGGGCCCACTGAGATGTGTTTTACTTCCATCCACACCATTCATCCATTTTGACAGATAATTTTAGGGCATGATAAAAAAAAATTGAAGCAGATCCAAATATCAAGTGGACCATACCACAGGAAAAAGTATTGATTGAATCCAACCATTAAAAACTTCATGGGGTCGCCGGAATGTTTATTTTCCATCCAAACTGTTGATAAGGTCACGAAGAACTGGTTGAAGAGACCACACAATTATCAGTTTTATACAAAGCTTTTGTGCCCTATGATATGTTTTTAATGGTCACTTACCGCTGTTTCATTATTATGGTCCACCTGAGATTTGGACATGCTTCATGTCCTACAATGAGTTTTAGGAACGGATGGAAAGTGTGGATATAAGGAAGATACATCAAGGTGGCCCCACGTTAAAGGATCCCACCCAGATCCACCGAAGCTAAACTTGTATAATCCCCTCTCCTGCACTATACGAGTTATTGTTTTCAGGTAGCCCTAGGCTGTTATGTGGTCATATCAGGAGCTCATGTGTATCAAATTTAAAGTTTTATTGTCTTGAAATCATTTTTTAATTTTTTAGAGGACAGAAATATTCCTGTGCCACAGCTACTACTCATACACTGGGCTCATATTTTGAGAGCAAAAAAGTTTTTTCTTTAAAGGAACGTGGGCCCCATAAAATTTGAAATTCAACCCACTTATTTGCATATGTGATCCATTTATTTTAATCAGACAACTGTAAATTCATAGAAATGTTATTTCAGTTTTCGGTTTTCTGTTTTCTTTGGCCCACAGCTACACTAATATTGTATGTGTAATTTTGAAATATTTCCTTCGGTGTAGTTCATCTGTGATGAGTTTTGCCCTCAAACTTGGATCGATAACATAAAATTAAAACCCCTTATATGTGGACGGGTTGGATTTACTTAACAATAACCCAACAACCCGATATAAGATGTGGATATGTTTAAAACATGGGGCCCTAGCCACACGAGATCATCTGGCTGTTTCCTTCCTTCCTTCATTGGTTTTTTTTTTTAAATTTTTAGGAGGGGTAAAGGGAGTGAAGGGGAGGATGGTGTTTTGGGTTCCCTCCTTCCTTCATTCCTTCTTTCGTCTTCCTTCCTTCTTCTTTCATTGATTTTCTCTATAGTTGTATTTTGGGTTTTTATTTTTTTATTTATTTATTAGATATGAATGGTGGGAGTTTGTGGAAGGGAGAGTGTTGAAGAATGTTGTAATTGATGAATTTTTATAATAGAAGAATGTCTTAATAAATAAATTTCATAATGTAAGAATATTGTAATGGATGAATGTGATGAATGTTTGAATGGATGACCGTTGTAATTGATGAATTTTTATAATAAAAGAATGTTGAAATGGATGAATGTCGTATGTTGATTATCGATCTTTAATGCGAATCACTTGTATTCAATATGTCTATATCAATGTGGATGTGATCACAGTAATTATATTACTGTAATGCCGATATTCATTGTGGATCATGATATTGAATATAGATAGTTAATATTCACTGTGTATCATCGATTTGAGTGTGGATTGTCAATATTTACTATAAATTGCCAATATTCACCATGGATCGTCGATATTCTCAATGCGGGTCACAAATATACACTATCGGTACTAATTCCACGAAAATGACCACAACTCCCTCATTACATGTCCGATTTCAGTGATTTTATGCTCGTTGGAAGATAATTTGATGAACTTTCAAATGGTTTTAAAATCATCTAATTTGAACACCATTTGATTGCCTAAAAGTATGCTCAAAATTCATATTTAATTATGAGTCACAATCCGATGTAAACGATCATAACTCCTTCGTCACATGTCTGATTTAGGTGATCTTATTTAAATTGAAAATATAATTTGATGAACTGTTAAATGGATTTGGATTTATATCATTCGAACATCATTTATTTTTTTTTTGCCCAAAACTGGGCCCAAAGTTCACAATTCACTATATATCACTAATATTCATTGTGGACCACTTTTAGGCAATCAAATGCTATTCAAATAAGATGATTCCAAATCCATTTTAAAGTTTATCAAATTATCTTTCTAATAAGTATAAGATCACCTAAATTGGATATGTAATGAGGGATTTATGATTATTTTTGTGGGATCAGTGAGTCACAATGAACGATGAACTTTGGGCCCATTTTTGGGCAATCAAATTGTGTCCAAATGAGATAATTCTAAAGTCATTAAAAATTTCATCAAGTTATCTTTCCAACAAGTATAAAATCACTTAAAGCGAACATTTAACGAGGGAGTTATAATCATTTTCGTGGGATTGGTGCCCCATAGTGAATATCTGCGATGTACAGTGAGAATATTTGCGGTCCATCATGAGAATATCATCTATCCACTATGAATATCAGTGATCTACAATAAATATCAACTATCCACACTGAAATTGGCAATCCGTAATGAATATCGATAATTTACACTGAATATTGGCAATTCACGATGTAAATATCGGCGATCAATAGTGAATATGGGTGATCCACAATAAATATTGATAATCCTATTGGAGGCCATTGCACAAAACCTTAGGATCTAACCTCCCAAGAAATCAGAATTATGAGATAATAAAGCAATGAAATAAATCAAAGCATAAACAACACTACACAAGAGATTTTTACAAGGAAAACCCTCAAAGAGGTAAAAACCATGGGACCTAGTCTAGATCAACAATCCACTATGAAGTAGAACGTTACAACCGATCACAAGCACACACCGCTTGGATCAAATCTTCTTCACTCATGCAGGAGTGGATGAACAATAAGAGAATAAAGAATAACAGAGAGATTTCACCGATTACGAGGACGTAAAAGCACTATGATGTCGAGTGCACAGTAGATCACCTCTACAAGCAGAACCTCCCTTCCACAAGCTTCCTCTCTCTCTTTCTCTCTCTCTCTCATACACTTTTGATAGCCCTAAACCCTTTAGCAAACCCCTGCAAAGCTTTAGGAAACTCTCTTGCATTCCCTAGAAAAGCCCTAGGAACCCCTATTTATAGTTTAAGCAACTCCATTTCACACCTCTTGCGAAACCACCTCAAATTTTCGCAGTCCGCTGTTCACTCCCCAAGTATAGTGTTGTGATGTAGTAATAAACTCGGTGAGACCGAGGTCAAATCCACAGGGACTAAAACCTGTACGTTATCTGAAAATAACTAGAACTAGAACTAGAATAAGATGAAATCTAAATCAGGTGAATTCGAGGAATAATGGTGAAATAGTAAACCAAAATATGTAAAAATTCAAAGGTAGGGAACTAGGGTGCCAAGGATCCACTTGTAGAAATCAGGGAGATCTACACTTGATTCAAGAACACAACTGGACTTCGACTCCCATCTTCATGCAGTTGGAAAATATAACCTGTAAATCAATTCTGAACTTCATTTAATCTAGTTTTCAAGAGATCAGACATGTGTAAATTAGAATGGATTCCATCACAAAATCATGCCCATGAGACAAGATAAACAACAGGATTAAACCAATACACAGCCAATCTGAGTGATGTATGAATATCAGGAAGAGTTCCGTCATTCCACCATGTCCAAGGGGCGATGGTGAACAACAGGGCGTCCTGATTTCATAATCAAATAATGGAAAAGAAATACTCAAAGCTATCGCAGACTCATTGTAATTTCAGTCACAACAAATCATTAAAAACTAGAAGTGTTCGTTAAAATCAAACTAGGATTAAATAGAAGGTTCATCAACATGAATCAGAACCCTAAAATTAGTCCCATCACGCCACAAGCTTCACCTCTTAGCCCTAGCTAAGAGGTTTAGCCTGACCTCAACATAATTAAACTTAATCTAAATAGAAAAGAAAAACAAACAAAAAACTAAAAGAAAACTAAAAGAAAAACTTCTCTGTCTCCCAGCCGCTGATGATGCCTCCACGGCTGCTCCCCCTCCCCTGGTCTCAAGCCTTTCATCTCCTTTTATATCTGTTGGAGTCGGTGGAACCTCTGTAAAAAGAAAATCGGATTCGTGTATAACTCTTGCGCAGTAAAAATCGGCACCTTCCACGTCCCATGTTCCTTGCATTATGTCTGTAAACTCAACGTCACCTAGGACGTTTTTGGATTAGCAACACGATGGACGGTTTGGATTTTCGAATTGATCAAAGACGGTGGATCACAAACTCCTGGAATTGCCGGTTTTCACGGACGCAAGGCCCTGTGCGCAGGCGTTACGCTGAGCTCTAGGTGGGACCCACTTCGGCTATCGTTTTGAGAAATCCATGCCATCCACCGGATTCCTCTTGAAATTTCGGTCGGAGATGTATATCTTTGGCCGACCGTTCATGCGGTGGATGCAGAGATTCTCTGTTTTCTTTCTGCTCCACAGATGTTGTTTTCCCTCCACCCGTGTACGCACACGTGTATAGAAACGTGTGGAAGCTTCATGGTTCTAATCAGTCCATCGTTCCGAGCCGGTTGAACGGGTCAGATCATCACGGGGGTCCCTGATGATGGTCCACTGGGAAGAACCGCAAGGCTCTGCTCCGTTTCGCAGGCAGGATTCAAATCCTATCCAGATTTGGAAGGCGTGCGCTGACCCGACTTGGTGGACTTGGTGCACATCTGTTGCACGGATGGGTGTGGTGCACATGATGCATTGTAGGGTCCTCAATGGTGTGTACGAAAAATCTACGCCGTCCATTTGCTTGCTCATCCATTTTAAGGGGTTGAGACCAAATTTGAAGCATATCCAAATATCAGACGGGCCCTAAATCAAGATCTTAGGGGCTGATCTGTCTATTGGGTCACTTCCACAGGGATCCAAGAGCTGAAATTCGACGTGTACGGTTAATTCACAGTCCTCGGGCCCACTTATGGAGTCTCGAGCCAGACAGATGGTGGGAACCCTGTGATCTTGCATTCTGGACGTCTTTCAGGCCATTTGAGCTTCAGTTTCTCGATTTTCTCGGATCTCTGGCATGTAAATTCTTCGATCTCGGTCCCCTGGGGTCCATCCCTCGCCTTTGGTGACTTCTGTACATTAAATCCATGCATTTAGCATTCTTTTCGGTTCACGCTCATAAATACACCCTGCATCATAAACATAGTTAAAACCGGGCATTAAACAACATCATGCACGTAAATCCGGGCAATAATTGGGGTCTGATATGCAATATTTGTCCCTCAACACAACCCCCAGCCAGCATCTTGCTAGTCCCGAGCAAAGTATGCGAAAAGTAAGTTGAGACATATAGGACAATTCCTGTAAACCCGAGTGACTTGTGAACAATAGTCAAGATGCGAGAATTCTAAAATTCATGGATGGTGAGCAATACTTTCTCCTGGAATCAAGCTCACGGTACTTCATAATCAAGTTCAAAATATTAATCCATTAATTAGAACAATTCTAAACATTGAGTTCCATGGATGCATAGTATAAACCCGGCTTACCATCATTAAAATTCACTTCTTTATTTCAGGATATCATTGGTAATCAACAAGAGAATTCATGATAACCAAGACTTAAACCCAACTTGCCTCACAGATCATTTTTTTTCATTCTTCCAGTCTTTTGATTTTTCTATTAAAGGTACGCCAAGAAGGGGAATCAAATCCTTACCTATAGGGAGCAAACCTATGGTGAAGACCGTATACCTAAACCTTTTTCACATATTATCCATGGGGAATTAAATCTACACCTATAGGGAGCAAACCTTTGGTGAAGATTATTCGCCCAACCCTTTTCAAAGGTATCTCTTTTTTTTTTTTTTCTTTTCAATTAATCATGATAGACAATTTTTCAAGTTGGTACCTTCCATGCTTACTGATCACCAAATTAACCCTTCAATATCAAACTGAAATCTTAATGTGTATGCGAGATGTGACATGTGAAATCATGACTCAATCAATGTTTAAAACCTCTAACCATGGACTAACAATTTAAATTTAACTGTGAAATCTAACCGAGAACTGAATCCAAGAGTCATAGATCACCAACATGGCCATCAAAAATCACTTCGAATTCACAAGAGATTCCCAGACAATTTTAGAAAAATTTTAAAAATTTTCACAATTTTTGCTCAAGAAAAAGAAAATACTGATTAGGAAACCTAATCTCCCATCCCCAACCTAAAATCTACATTGTCCTCAATGTAAAAGGTATAAGCATGCAATGCACATGGGACAACGAAAGTAAATGAGAAGTGATGGGGAGATAGTACCTGGACGAAAGAATCAAGGGGCTTTTCCATAAAGATATCAAAATGAAAGCAAGTCAGCACAAGAGAGAAAGCAAAACAAAAATAACAAAAATAAAATCTTACCTATACCACTTTCGCAGGTGCTCTCGATTGCATTTAGCGTATGCAACAAGCCTTTAAACCCCTAGGTTGCCCCTAGTGGACGAGTTGTAGTCTCATGAGGATTTGCAGCAATGTTACCCCTTGAATTGACTAATCATGGAATCAAAAGCTGGGTTGCCTCCCAGGAGCGCTAACTTTCATGTCTTCAGCCAGAAAAAAAAAAAACTAACCTAGAACAGCATAAAGCAACCTATCCTAGTCCTATGAAAGCAGGGAAAAACTACTCAGTCATGCCGCAAGGTTCCTCTTCTGGCCAGTATCGTGATAAATTTCTCAGTAGGTTTCTTAAAAGGATCATCCAAAAGCCCTTTTTGCAATAGTCTTGGATGCCCTGAAGCATGACATTCCAGAGAAACTTATGTACCTCATCAAAAATTTGTCGTTGATTCGCCTGAGGTATCCAGAGTATATACGATTCACCTGCGACAGAAGAAGTTTCAATGTTAGTATTCCATGGTGAATTAGAGACTACAAGTAAATAGAGTTCAGAAAACTTCACAAGAAGTGATATAGTCTCAACACATTCCGAAGTATCAGACTTCGGTTCAATTGTCAGCTCCTCCTCCTTTAATGGTAGACATTTAGGATCAGGGGAAAAAGGGCTTCAGAATAAGGGTTCGCTTGGTCCGTGACAACTACCAAGGTAGTGTCATGCAAGGAATGCACATTTTCTTGTATCATGAGGTTGTTGGAATCTACAAGGTGTGCCAAACATGAGTTCAAAGATGTGGGAAAGTCAGCTGGGAGTGACTCGTCTCCTGTATCAAAATCTGTGATGATGAGCCCAAGGATTCCATCGTCTTTTGAAGTAGATGGACGCATGCTCGCTTGCTCTTGCCCTTCACAGACAGATGGGCAATTAATAGGTGAAGAATTAATGTGAAGACTCTGGTCATTGAAGCTTCTCAGTGGAAGCATTGAATCATCTAAAGTGTACAGCTCAGATTGTAGCCTTAACTGGGTATGTAAGACCCGTAACCTAAACCGTACCGTTCAGTCAGCTCCCGCGATTCTACCGGTCGAATTCCGGTAACCTTCGACCTGTATTCAACGTTGCGCATGCACCTAAGCCGAGTCCTGCATATCAGAGTCGGCTCGACTCGAAACTTGTACCTTGGCGACCGCGTCGTCGCCGCGGTTCCAACGCCGCGATTCGCGCACCGAACCGATACCTAGGTGGGAAGATGTCAGTCAGCGTTCGATTCGAAGAAACGCCGCACGTTGCGAATCTCGAGGGAATCTCTACAAGATGTCCCATCAATCAATCAATCAAGTACAAGTTAAGTCACACCTTACCTCAAGTACACAACCATCCCTCCCCTTTTTCAAAAGTCCACTCTCTCTTCCATCACCATATCTCCTTTACAAAATTTCAAAGCAAACCATTCCTCCTTTTTACAAAAATCAAACAAACCCATGCCTCATTAACTACACCCATTCCCTCCACCCATTCCTTCCATTACTTCTACTCTCTCCCTCATTCTTTTCTCAAAAGAAATCCCATGGAAAATTCCATGAGAAATCCAAGCTCTCTCTTTCCCTCTCCCAAAACTCCAAGTGTGGCCCACCCTCTCATCTCTCATCCACACCATTAAAAGTCCATCATCCACCGTTGAACGCGAAGGCAAGGAGCTTACAAGTTTAAGGGAGCAAGAAGGAGGCCAACAAGGTGGGTGTTATACCGTGCTTTCAATTTTAAGGGTCCACTTGTTGTGGGACCCACATGATGTATGTATTGTTTAAGGGAGGGCCCATTAGTGGCGGGGTCCCTCCCTCCTTCACCGTCACTCTCTCTCATTCTCTCTCTCTCTTCTTCTCTCTTTTACCCATTGGATGTAGTGGGCCCCACCATTTAGAGTTCCATTTACACCATCCATCATGAATGGTGGGATCCACCATGAAGTACCCTGATCCATAGCTCAAATGGTAGACTGAGTGGATATACCTAGTTTCAACACTTGAGGCCTTAGTATCTATCCCTAGTTGAGGTGGCTAATGTGGGTGGGACCCACCATGATGCACGTCCATGTCCATGTGGGACCCACCGATTGTATTGCGCGCCCGTCCAGTGTCTCTGGACGCTGGACTGGCAGCGCCAGTTCAAAAGTTCAAACAAAAAAAAAAGGGAAATGAAAGGAAGGGTTGGAGTGGGCTGCTCATGCAGGCCCCACCTTGAAGTCTGTATGTGATCCACGCCGTCCATTCTAATCTTCAGCTCAGTTTACCCGTTGAGCCGAAGTTTCAAGGCGATCTGATCATCAGGTGGGCCATACCATCTAAAACCATGTAAAGACATGCCAAGATATATAAAAGTACTTGGTGGGACCCATCTGGAGCTTGGATGCAGCTGGAACTGGGTCTGGACGGCCAGAATGATGGAACTCACATAATGGATGGGCTAGATTGTGAATCACATCTCAGTGGGCCCCAAAACAAAAAAAAAAAAAATAAAAAAAAATATATATAACGCAGCAGCGCTGCTGCTGCTGCTGCAGCGCAGGCAGCGCCTGCGGCGCTGGCGGCGGACGAATTGGGCTGGGCCTCACGGCCCAGCTGTGGACCCCACTGTGATGCGTTTCGAACATCAAAACCGTGCATTGGGTGGGCCTTCCCCCTGGCCTTGGGCCACCCAAAAATCAGCCGTATGCGGAACTCAGGTGGGCCATACCATCTAAAGTCGTGTGAAGACATGCCTAAACATATAAAACCACTTGGTGGGGCCTACCTGAATTTTGGAAGCTGCTGAAACTTGATCTGGACCCTTATTCGGGTGGAACACACATAATGGGTGGGCTGGATCACCTCTCAGTGGGCCCTATTAAAAATAAATAAAAAAAAATATATATAAAATAAATAAATAAACAGTAGCAGCAGCGTCTGCTGCTGCTACTGACAGCGGGCGGGCGCCTGCAGCAGACCCACGGCTCCTGCCGTGGGCCCCACCATGATGTATGCGTGTCATCCATGCCGTCCATCCATTTTGTCCGATCATTTCAAGGCACGAGCCCAAAAATGAGGTAAATCCCAATCTCAAGTAGACCACGTTACAGGAAACAGTGTTCATGGGGCTGGCCCCCATGAACAGTTTGGACAGCAAATAAATATTACGGTGGGCCACTCCTTGGCTGTGTGACCTTATGAACAGGTTGGTGGCAAACAAACATAACAGTGGCCCCTGGTCTGCCTGACCATGTGACCTTATCAACAGGTCGGTTGGCAAATAAACATTATGGTGGGCCATGGTCCACATGACCTTATGAATAGTTTGAATGGAGAATAAATGTTATGGCGGGCCTTACTTGAGGCCCACTTGGATGCATATGGGCCCATGTATTTAGGCCCATCTTGGCATGTATATGGGCCCAATATTGAGGCCCACTTTGATATATATAGGCCTATGTGATTAGGCCCATTTGATACACACTGAACTTATGTGATTGGGCTCATTTTAATACATTCTCAGGCCCATGGATGACGGCCCATTGCAATGTACCTAGGGCCCATTGGCGAGAGTCATTGAGGTGGCCCACTTGATGAATATAAGGGCTATGAGATACGGCCCATTTGATATATTTGAGGCCCATGGGATGTACCTAAGGCACATTGCAATCTGTAATTCCACCAGGATTTATTTAATGGTATTTAAGACGAACCGAGCCTTGGGGACAATGTTGGTTTGACGTCCACATTGTACGAGCAATGTTGGTTAGATGTCCACATTATAACTCTCCCTAAGGCCACTGATAGGCCCGTTTCGGTTTCATGTAGACCATTTAGGCCCATCTTTATTGAGAGGATAGTTTATTACTTTATAACATGTTTAGCACAGCCCATGATTCATGATCATACGCATCATATGTATGCTCGAGATGAGGAGTGTCTGATCATAGCATATGCTTTCGGGCAGACTATTTACGGGCCCCCTGATAGGCGGAGTTGCCCTTCATGAGCGCGTGCTTCACGCAGGATGGTTGCATGACTGATAGTGTGATACATGCACTTGCATTTGTGTGATTGTGATATGCCCTAGCGACATCAGGGCCATAGCCTCCACAGATATATCGTGGGTGGCTGGTTGGATACCGGAAAATCTTGTTCCAAGCAATTGGGGCACCATAGATGTCCCTGGGTGAGAGTCCCTGAACCCGATGGTACCAGAGGATGACTCCAACGTCGAGACCGAGTGGATATATGAGCGCACGAGGGCCGAATACCATGAGGTCGCGTCTCCCACTGTGTCGTGGTCGGTTGGAAAGGGGTGTGGCCTTACTCGCCCGGGAGCAGGGGGCATTACTAGGCTGAGTTTGACCAGCTCGGAAATGGGTTCGCTATCGACGTGCCGGATAGGTATTGGCTGACTATTGGCCTGGCGGATAGTGAGGTTTCTTACGCTCACTTGGACTGTGCTGCCTGGAGAGAGACAGTGCCATTTGGAGTGTACTGAACCCCGGTGATTATCCAGACTGAGAACTATATTGGGATGAGGATTGGCATGCTTGACTTACATATTGTTTCGCATGGCCTTGTTATGGCCGATAGCATTCACATCTTGTACTGCATAGCCTTGGTACGGCTGGTTGCATTTACGTACTCATCAGCATGATTCCGCATCACTCTGGCATTGCATTCTGAGCACGTTCGCACACACTTACACCACCCTCTAAGCTTTCTATAAGCTTATGCACGATTGATGCGTGCAGGTGACGCCAGGACGCAGCCATAGTCTCGCCGCAGTTGGAGTGTGCAGCTGAGCTTTTGGAGTTTTGATATTACCACTATCTTGTATTTCCCTTTATACGCACTGTATTCAAAGTTTTTGTTCATAGTGGATTTTGTGATGGTGTTCTTGTGGTTATTGTTTGTGGGTTATGCTTGTGGTTATGCTCATTACGAATCAAATGGATTATTAGAAATCCTCCTTGTAGCATCCCAGGATCGGAACCTGGCGTATGGGCGCTGGGAGCCGAGAATGGGGTACTACGGAGGCTGTCGGCGCCGGATTCGGCGATCGGGAATTTTGTGAGCCCGGTCTCCAAGTTCGGGGCGTGACAGAAGTTGGTATCAGAGCATAACTTGGGAATAACCGAGAACAGCATCACATGTTTACTATGAGTTTAAGGCGATTAGGTTCCGAGTGCGAAACCTTCTGATTTAGTTCCCTAACGTACGATTCTCAAGGTTGATTGGCGTCCTTATTCTTCCTATAGGACATGCCGCGTAGGCGAGTGACCCGATCGACTCCCGTCCCACCACCTGAGGATCCCGAGGCTCCAGCTTTACCACCCGCGCCTCCCGTTCCACCGCCAGAGATCCCTGCTCCCTGTCTGAGGATGACGTTCCTCCACCTGATGTCGATGCGGATCCGACTGTGTCCGTGAGTGCTGCCCAGCTACAGCAGATGTTACAGGCTGTGACGGCTGCACTCCAGGGTCAGGACAGGCGACCGGCTGTTTCTCCAGCCCAGACAGAGCAGGAGCGCGCGAGTGCCATTCTTCGCGAGTTCAGACGGATGGATCCTCCACGATTTCAGGGCGAGCCAGATCCGACAGCAGCTGAGAGATGGCGCTCCGATGTGGAGAAGATTTTTGATATTATGTCATGTACGACCGAGCAGCGAGTCCGATTGGCCACATTCCTTTTCCAGGGCGAGGCAGAGCACTGGTGGACCTCTGTTACCCGTGTCGCAGGACCTGATCATGTCTGGACATGGGAGGATTTCGTTAGCCGATTCGAGGAGCAGTACTTCCCCGACCACATTCGTCGTCAGAGGGCACGAGAGTTCGAGACTCTAGTACAGGGAGACATGTCCGTAGCGCAGTACGCGGCTCGCTTTGTGGCGCTGTCACGGTTTGCGCCATATATGGTTGATGATGAGGGGCGGAAGGCCCGCCGTTTCGAGAGCGGCTTACGTTTCGGTCTTCGAGGCCGTGTTATTGGGCACGAGCTCCCGACCTTTCAGGCGGTAGTACGACGGGCCCAGATCTACGAGACTGAGTGGGCTGACTCTCAGAGCGGTCGAGATCAGAGGAGAGGCCGGAAGAGGCCAGCCCAGTCCAGTAGCTCTCAGCAGCATCGACGACCACAGAGGTATAGGGATCATCCACCTGCTAGAGTACCAGCAGCACCAGCAGCGTCAGCGGCACCTTCTGCGCCACCCCAGCAGCTGTTTCCAGGGACGTGTTTTGGTTGTGGCGGTTCTGGACACCGCATATCTGAGTGCCCCCGTCCTCATCTGCAGCAGTCTAGAGGGCCGCAGCAGTCTTCAGGACAGCCGCGACCACAGCAGCAGCCTTCAGCACAGCAGCAGCGGCCCCATCAGCAGCGACCTCAGGCACCTCAGCCACCGAGGCCCCAGCAGCAGCAGAGACAGCAGCATAGGCAGCCGCAGAGGCAGCAGCAGCACCAGGGACCTCAGAGGGGACAGGCACCTCCCCAGCCAGCTCAGGCTAGGTTTTATGCGGCTCAGCAGGACCCACAGACCTCAGGAGGAGTCGTTGAGGGTATACTTCCTGTCTCTTCATGCATCGCCCGAGTATTGTTTGATTCCGGCGCTTCGCACTCATTCATGTCTGAGGATTTTTGCCGATCGACTGGATTACCGACTGAGTCTTCTAGCGAGGGATTGACCGTATCGACGCCTTTAGGGAAGACCGCAGTATTGGGCCGTTTCTGTCCGTCTTGCCCTATTCTGGTCGGTGATATATTCTTACCTGCTGACTTATTTGTGTTGCCGATGACGGACTTCGATGTTATCTTGGGCATGGATTGGCTTGCCGAGTACCACGCCATCATGGACTGTTCCGCGAGGACAGTCACGTTCTGCATACCCGGCTTGCCGCAGTTTCAGTTTGTTGCCGAGCCCCGAGGAGAGTCGTTGTCATGCTTGGTGTCTTGCGCCGTTGTGGAGCCCGTTGTCGATTGTATCGATCATATTCCGGTGGTCTGTGACTTCCCCGACGTGTTCCAGGAGATTCCGGGATTGCCGCCGCGTCGTTATATTGAGTTCGGGATTGATCTTGTGCCTGGTACCGCGCCTATCTCGAAGGCCCCGTACCGTATGGCACCGATGGAGTTGCATGAGCTGCAGCGTCAGTTGGACGAGCTGCGTGAGTTGGGATTTATACGTCCGAGTAGTTCACCTTGGGGAGCGCCGGTACTCTTCGTCAGGAAGAAGGATGGCTCGTTGAGGCTCTGCGTCGACTACCGCGAGCTCAACCGGGTCACGATTAAGAACAAGTACCCACTCCCGAGGATAGACGATTTATTTGATCAGCTGCAGGGTGCACAGTTCTTTTCGAAGATTGACCTGCGTTCCGGTTATCATCAGATTCGTGTCCGAGAGGAGGACATCCCGAAGACGGCTTTCCGGACGCGTTACGGTCATTTTGAGTTTCAGGTCATGTCCTTCGGACTGACCAATGCACCCGCGGTCTTCATGCAGTTGATGAACGAGGTCTTCCGTCCATATCTCGATCAGTTTGTTGTGGTCTTCATCGACGACATTCTGATATATTCGAGGACCCGTGAGGATCATATGCAGCATCTGGAGATCGCTTTGCAGACCCTCCGTGCCCACCAGCTGTATGCGAAGCTGGAGAAGTGCGAGTTCTGGCAGGAGGAGGTGAGATTCCTCGGTCACGTGGTGACGAGGGAGGGTGTCGCGGTGGACCCCTCGAAGGTTGAGGCAGTGCGTCAGTGGAGCCAGCCTACGACAGCGTCCGAGATCCGCAGTTTCCTTGGTTTGGCGGGCTATTATCGGCGTTTCATTGAGGGCTTCTCCCGTATTGCTGCCCCGATGACCAGGTTGACTCGGAAGGGCGCAGATTTTGTATGGACTGATGCATGCGAGCGAGCATTTATGGAGTTAAAGGACCGTCTGACGTCCGCTCCTGTCCTCACTCTTCCCTCTGGGAGTGATGGATTCGTTGTATTTACTGATGCTTCGCGTATTGGATTGGGTGCTGTCCTGATGCAGCATGGCAGGCCTGTAGCCTTCGCGTCTCGTCAGCTCAAGGTCCATGAGCTGAACTACCCCACGCATGATTTAGAGCTGGCAGCAGTTGTCTTCGCATTAAAGGTGTGGAGGCACTATCTTTATGGGGTCAGGTTCGAGCTCTTCTCTGATCATAAGAGCTTGAAGTATTTATTCTCTCAGTCCGAGCTGAACATGAGACAGAGACGCTGGATGGAGCTTTTGAAGGACTATGATTTTGACCTCCAGTACCACCCAGGCAAGGCAAACGTGGTGGCGGATGCCCTCAGCCGTCAGCCACGAGGCCTGGTGGCACACATGATGATGCAGGAGTGGAGGATGCTCGAGGATATAGCAGAGTACGACTTTGATTTTGGTCTGCAGTCTTCTATCGTTCAGTTATCGAGCCTGTCGATCCAACCCTCTCTTGTCGCAAGGGTGATCGATGCTCAGCAGACAGATGAGTCGTTACAAGATTATCGAGCAGAGGCAGCATCTGAGAGTCAGACAGATTGGCAGATTGGATCTGATGGTGGACTTCGCTTCAGAGGCCGATTATGTGTCCCGGATATTCCAGAGTTGCGCAGAGATCTTATGACCGAGGCACATCGATCGCGGTTTTCTATCCACCCTGGCTCGACGAAGATGTATCGTGATATGAGGAGACAGTATTTCTGGGCGGGGATGAAGCGCCAGATTGCTAGTTTTGTGGCCGAGTGTGACACATGCCAGCGTGTCAAGGCCGACCATCAGAGACCCCCTGGTCTATTGCAGCCGTTGAATGTCCCGATGTGGAAGTGGGAGCACGTGTCGACAGATTTCATTATGGGCTTGCCGAGGACTCAGCGCGGTCATGACGCCATTTGGGTTGTTGTGGATCGTCTGACGAAGTCGGCACATTTTCTCGCGATGCGTGCGACCTTGTCTATGGACCGGCTTGCGAGGTTATTTATCGAGGAGGTTGTGAGACTGCATGGCGTTCCAGTCTCGATCGTTTCTGACCGAGATTCACGGTTTACGTCTCAGTTTTGGAGGAGCTTCCAGAGAGCTATGGGCACTGATTTGCAGCTCAGTACCGCGTATCATCCGCAGACCGATGGCCAGACCGAGAGGGTCAATCAGATACTTGAGGATATGCTTCGGGCCTGCGCGATTGATTTCGGGGGTAGCTGGGATGAGCATCTGCGATTGGCTGAGTTCGCATACAACAACAGCTATCAGGCGACCATTGGCATGGCTCCTTTTGAGGCATTATATGGCAGACCGTGCAGATCTCCGAGTTGTTGGACCGAGGTTGGAGAGCGGCGTCTCCTAGGTCCCGAGCTTGTGCAGGAGACTTCTGAGGCTATTGATATCATCAGGCAGAGGATGCGCACAGCTCAGAGTCGGCAGAAGAGTTTTGCTGATCGCCGGCGTCGCCCTTTGGAGTTTGACGTAGGGGACCATGTGTATCTCAAGGTCTCGCCCATGAAGGGCGTGGTTCGATTTGGAGCAAAGGGCAAGCTTGCCCCGAGATTCATAGGACCTTTTGAGATCACTAGGCGCATTGGCGCTGTGGCGTATCGGCTTGCCTTACCACCGCAGTTGTCTGGCGTCCACAACGTTTTCCACGTCTCTATGTTGAGGAAGTGTGGGTCAGACGTGGTACCTGTTATTGATTGGCAGCCGTTGGAGGTTCGTGAGGATGCTTCTTACATTGAGCAGCCAGTTCGTATCCTTGATCGGAAGGAGCAGGTCCTCCGGACCAAGGTCATACCCCTAGTAAAGGTTCAGTGGGGTCACCATTCTGCTGATGAGGCGTCTTGGGAGCGCGAGGCCGAGATTCGAGAGCGCTATCCCCATCTTTTTGATGATTGACCATATACTGTATCTTGTATGTTGTCTTCGACTTTATATGACGATGTATTATTCCTCTTCTATTATGAGTTACGTTCTCTTGCGATGATTGAGTAAATTTCGAGGACGAAATTTTTTATTTGGAGGGGAGAGTTGTAAGACCCGTAACCTAAACCGTACCGTTCAGTCAGCTCCCGCGATTCTACCGGTCGAATTCCGGTAACCTTCGACCTGTATTCAACGTTGCGCATGCACCTAAGCCGAGTCCTGCATATCAGAGTCGGCTCGACTCGAAACTTGTACCTTGGCGACCGCGTCGTCGCCGCGGTTCCAACGCCGCGATTCGCGCACCGAACCGATACCTAGGTGGGAAGATGTCAGTCAGCGTTCGGTTCGAAGAAACGCCGCACGTTGCGAATCTCGAGGGAATCTCTACAAGATGTCCCATCAATCAATCAATCAAGTACAAGTTAAGTCACACCTTACCTCAAGTACACAACCATCCCTCCCCTTTTTCAAAAGTCCACTCTCTCTTCCATCACCATATCTCCTTTACAAATTTCAAAGCAAACCATTCCTCCTTTTTACAAAAATCAAACAAACCCATGCCTCATTAACTACACCCATTCCCTCCACCCATTCCTTCCATTACTTCTACTCTCTCCCTCATTCTTTTCTCAAAAGAAATCCCATGGAAAATTCCATGAGAAATCCAAGCTCTCTCTTTCCCTCTCCCAAAACTCCAAGTGTGGCCCACCCTCTCATCTCTCATCCACACCATTAAAAGTCCATCATCCACCGTTGAACGCGAAGGCAAGGAGCTTACAAGTTTAAGGGAGCAAGAAGGAGGCCAACAAGGTGGGTGTTATACCGTGCTTTCAATTTTAAGGGTCCACTTGTTGTGGGACCCACATGATGTATGTATTGTTTAGGGAGGGCCCATTAGTGGCGGGGTCCCTCCCTCCTTCACCGTCACTCTCTCTCATTCTCTCTCTCTCTTCTTCTCTCTTTTACCCATTGGATGTAGTGGGCCCCACCATTTAGAGTTCCATTTACACCATCCATCATGAATGGTGGGATCCACCATGAAGTACCCTGATCCATAGCTCAATGGTAGACTGAGTGGATATACCTAGTTTCAACACTTGAGGCCTTAGTATCTATCCCTAGTTGAGGTGGCTAATGTGGGTGGGACCCACCATGATGCACGTCCATGTCCATGTGGGACCCACCGATTGTATTGCGCGCCCGTCCAGTGTCTCTGGACGCTGGACTGGCAGCGCCAGTTCAAAAGTTCAAACAAAAAAAAAAAAGGGAAATGAAAGGAAGGGTTGGAGTGGGCTGCTCATGCAGGCCCCACCTTGAAGTCTGTATGTGATCCACGCCGTCCATTCTAATCTTCAGCTCAGTTTACCCGTTGAGCCGAAGTTTCAAGGCGATCTGATCATCAGGTGGGCCATACCATCTAAAACCATGTAAAGGCATGCCAAGATATATAAAAGTACTTGGTGGGACCCATCTGGAGCTTGGATGCAGCTGGAACTGGGTCTGGACGGCCAGAATGATGGAACTCACATAATGGATGGGCTAGATTGTGAATCACATCTCAGTGGGCCCCAAAACAAAAAAAAAAAAATAATAAAAAAATATATATAACGCAGCAGCGCTGCTGCTGCTGCTGCAGCGCAGGCAGCGCCTGCGGCGCTGGCGGCGGACGAATTGGGCTGGGCCTCACGGCCCAGCTGTGGACCCCACTGTGATGCGTTTCGAACATCAAAACCGTGCATTGGGTGGGCCTTCCCCCTGGCCTTGGGCCACCCAAAAATCAGCCGTATGCGGAACTCAGGTGGGCCATACCATCTAAAGTCGTGTGAAGACATGCCTAAACATATAAAACCACTTGGTGGGGCCTACCTGAATTTTGGAAGCTGCTGAAACTTGATCTGGACCCTTATTCGGGTGGAACACACATAATGGGTGGGCTGGATCACCTCTCAGTGGGCCCTATTAAAAATAAATAAAAAAAATATATATAAAATAAATAAATAAACAGTAGCAGCAGCGTCTGCTGCTGCTACTGACAGCGGGCGGGCGCCTGCAGCAGACCCACGGCTCCTGCCGTGGGCCCCACCATGATGTATGCGTGTCATCCATGCCGTCCATCCATTTTGTCCGATCATTTCAAGGCACGAGCCCAAAAATGAGGTAAATCCCAATCTCAAGTAGACCACGTTACAGGAAACAGTGTTCATGGGGCTGGCCCCCATGAACAGTTTGGACAGCAAATAAATATTACGGTGGGCCACTCCTTGGCTGTGTGACCTTATGAACAGGTTGGTGGCAAACAAACATAACAGTGGCCCCTGGTCTGCCTGACCATGTGACCTTATCAACAGGTCGGTTGGCAAATAAACATTATGGTGGGCCATGGTCCACATGACCTTATGAATAGTTTGAATGGAGAATAAATGTTATGGCGGGCCTTACTTGAGGCCCACTTGGATGCATATGGGCCCATGTATTTAGGCCCATCTTGGCATGTATATGGGCCCAATATTGAGGCCCACTTTGATATATATAAGGCCTATGTGATTAGGCCCATTTGATACACACTGAACTTATGTGATTGGGCTCATTTTAATACATTCTCAGGCCCATGGATGACGGCCCATTGCAATGTACCTAGGGCCCATTGGCGAGAGTCATTGAGGTGGCCCACTTGATGAATATAAGGGCTATGAGATACGGCCCATTTGATATATTTGAGGCCCATGGGATGTACCTAAGGCACATTGCAATCTGTAATTCCACCAGGATTTATTTAATGGTATTTAAGACGAACCGAGCCTTGGGGACAATGTTGGTTTGACGTCCACATTGTACGAGCAATGTTGGTTAGATGTCCACATTATAACTCTCCCTAAGGCCACTGATAGGCCCGTTTCGGTTTCATGTAGACCATTTAGGCCCATCTTTATTGAGAGGATAGTTTATTACTTTATAACATGTTTAGCACAGCCCATGATTCATGATCATACGCATCATATGTATGCTCGAGATGAGGAGTGTCTGATCATAGCATATGCTTTCGGGCAGACTATTTACGGGCCCCCTGATAGGCGGAGTTGCCCTTCATGAGCGCGTGCTTCACGCAGGATGGTTGCATGACTGATAGTGTGATACATGCACTTGCATTTGTGTGATTGTGATATGCCCTAGCGACATCAGGGCCATAGCCTCCACAGATATATCGTGGGTGGCTGGTTGGATACCGGAAAATCTTGTTCCAAGCAATTGGGGCACCATAGATGTCCCTGGGTGAGAGTCCCTGAACCCGATGGTACCAGAGGATGACTCCAACGTCGAGACCGAGTGGATATATGAGCGCACGAGGGCCGAATACCATGAGGTCGCGTCTCCCACTGTGTCGTGGTCGGTTGGAAAGGGGTGTGGCCTTACTCGCCCGGGAGCAGGGGGCATTACTAGGCTGAGTTTGACCAGCTCGGAAATGGGTTCGCTATCGACGTGCCGGATAGGTATTGGCTGACTATTGGCCTGGCGGATAGTGAGGTTTCTTACGCTCACTTGGACTGTGCTGCCTGGAGAGAGACAGTGCCATTTGGAGTGTACTGAACCCCGGTGATTATCCAGACTGAGAACTATATTGGGATGAGGATTGGCATGCTTGACTTACATATTGTTTCGCATGGCCTTGTTATGGCCGATAGCATTCACATCTTGTACTGCATAGCCTTGGTACGGCTGGTTGCATTTACGTACTCATCAGCATGATTCCGCATCACTCTGGCATTGCATTCTGAGCACGTTCGCACACACTTACACCACCCTCTAAGCTTTCTATAAGCTTATGCACGATTGATGCGTGCAGGTGACGCCAGGACGCAGCCATAGTCTCGCCGCAGTTGGAGTGTGCAGCTGAGCTTTTGGAGTTTTGATATTACCACTATCTTGTATTTCCCTTTATACGCACTGTATTCAAAGTTTTTGTTCATAGTGGATTTTGTGATGGTGTTCTTGTGGTTATTGTTTGTGGGTTATGCTTGTGGTTATGCTCATTACGAATCAAATGGATTATTAGAAATCCTCCTTGTAGCATCCCAGGATCGGAACCTGGCGTATGGGCGCTGGGAGCCGAGAATGGGGTACTACGGAGGCTGTCGGCGCCGGATTCGGCGATCGGGAATTTTGTGAGCCCGGTCTCCAAGTTCGGGGCGTGACAGGGTAGTTTCAAATTCCAGAGTTATATCAAGCAAATCGTCCATCGCCCGAATCATATCATCATTCAATTCAGGGCAGTGGTCCAAACATGTATCACAAGGGTTGGAAGGATTAGGTGAAAGTGGTTCATTCTCCACATTTAAATCAGTCATTTCAGACAGGTGGAGTACATCATTATGGTTGGCAACTTCCTGAACCTCTTGATTATTGGCAGGGGCCACACTTGAGATTGAATCCCAATACTCATCATCATCCAGTTCCGTGTAGTGTGAACTTAGGATGGGATCACATTCCTCACATTCTGTTCCTAGATTGTGTTGAGGTTCGAATAAACTAACCTCTACCTCATCAGTGCAATCATGTGTGTCATGTGAGTGAAGTGTGTCACTATCATTATATTTGAAAGACACCCACGTCTCTTGATCATTCCTTTGGACAGTCATCGAGATCGACTCATCGGGAAATCGAACCATCTGCTCATTAATGGAATCAAATTCCTCATTCGTAATTAATTTCAGTTTCTACCACAAGTGAGTTATGATCACTTTCTTCACATTCTTCTTCTAGATTAGGGTGACGCTAGGATAACCTAGCCTCTTCCTTCTCCATAAGTTGTGACTGAATGATAGGAATTAAGGCTGTGAGCAATTCACATGATTGTTTGACAAGTTGATTGAACTGCTCTTGTGCTCTCATGAGCCTTTGAAGTGAATCCTCTTGGATTGTTTCTGATTGGGTGTCAAAGGTAGAGGACCCAAGAGAATTATCACTATGATATCTAGCTGGTTCAGCTTCCTGACATTGATGTTTCCATTGATTATAGTCATACGGATCATATGTGGGAGAATCTGATGGTTGATAATACTTATTATCACTCATAATATAATCACGCATTGTTTTCTTTTTCTCTGATGGGTGATAATAATTCTCACTCTCATAGTTATGATAACCCCAACATTCACGTACTGTTTTGTTGATCCGTGGGGTGTAATTGTTCTCTTGCATATGATCGCGTAAGGACTTCTTAATCAATGGAGCGTTATACTCTAGTTGGTTCTCGATGATTTTTTCAAGAAAATTCTGCGACATAGGTTGATTTCTATCATAATCATCATACATCCCTTCACACTTTTTCGCATGCTCAAAAGCTATCTCAGCATATTGACGTTCCCACTCGTGCATATACATGGTGAAGCCCGAACTCTGAATCTAATCCTAAGAAAAACAAAAGAAAAGATCCTACAGCAGTATGGAAAGTAAGAGGAGGAGAAGAATGAATGTACCAAATGAGAAGTTCCTATGTTAAGATCCTGCAAAAGAAAACAAAAGAGATTAGTTTCTAAAATAGAAAGTCTAAAGTTAGAAAGTTCCTACAATTGAAAATAGAGAGTTAGTTTCAAAAATTAGAAAGAGTTTCTAAGAAGGAAAATAACCTAGTTTCTAAAAACAAAAGAGGAAAGTTTCTAAAAATAAACTAGTTCCTAAAAATAGAAAAATTCTAAAAATAATTAGGAAAGTTCTAAACCTAAAGTTGGAAAGTTCTAATTTAGAAATCTTAATCCTAAAATAGAAGGTAATGTTAGTTTCAAAAAAAAAAGAAGGGAAGAATTCCTAAAAATAGAAAGTTTCTAAAATAGAAAACCCTAAAATTAGAAAGAGTAGAGGAATTAGAAAGGGATTACCAATTTAGAAGTTTATTTCAGGATCCTACAAAAAGGAAAAAAAATTAGTTTCAAGAAATCTGAAAAACCCAAACCTAAAGTTAGATATAAAAAATCCTAATATTAAACTAATCCTAAAACTAGTTAATTTCAGAAAACGTAGCCGTCAATCCCCGGCAACGGCGCCAAAAAACTTGTTCACTCCCCAAGTATAGGGTTGTGATGTAGTAATAAACTCGGTGAGACCGAGGTTAAATCCACAGGGATTGAAACCTGTACGTTATCTGAAAATAACTAGAACTAGAACTAGAATAAGATGAAATCTAAATCAGGTGAATTCGAGGAATAATGGTGAAATAGTAAATCAAAATATGTAAAAATTCAAAGGTAGGGAACTAGGATGCCAAGGATCCACTTGTAGAAATCAAGGAGATCTACGCTTGATTCAAGAACACAACTGGACTTCGACTCCCATCTTCATCCAGTTGGAAAATATAACCTGTAAATCAATTCTGAACTTCATTTAATCTAGTTTTCAAGAGATCAGACATGTGTAAATTAGAATGGATTCCATCACAAAATCATGCCCATGAGACAAGACAAACAACAGGATTAAACCAATCCACAGCCAATCTGAGTGATGTATGAATGTCAGGAAGAGTTCCGTCATTCCACCATGTCCAAGGGGCGATGGTGAACAACAGGGCGTCCTGATTTCATAATCAAATAATAGAAAAGAAATACTCAAAGCTATCGCAGACTCAATTGTAATTTCAGTCACAACAAATCATTAAAAACTAGAAGTGTTCCTTAAAATCAAAGTAGGATTAAATAGAAGGTTCATCAACATGAATCAGAACCCTAAAATCAGTCCCATCACGCCACAAGCTTCACCTCTTAGCCCTAGCTAAGAGGTTTAGCCTGACCTCAACATAATTAAACTTAATCTAAAAAAGAAAAGAAAAACAAAACAAAAACTAAAAGAAAACTAAAAGAAAAACTTCTCTGTCTCCCAGCCGCTGATGATGCCTCCACGGCTGCCCCCCCCCCCCCTGTCTCAGCCTTTCATCTCCTTTTATATCTGTTGGAGTCGGTGGAACCTCTGTAAAAAGAAAATCGGATTCGTGTATAGCTCTTGCGCAGTAAAAATCGGCGCCTCCCACGTCCCATGTTCCTTGCATTATGTCTGTAAACTCAACGTCACCTAGGACGTTTTTGGATTAGCAACACGATGGACGGTTTGGATTTTCGAATTGATCAAAGACGGTGGATCACAAACTCCCGGAATTGCCGGTTTTCACGGACGCAGGCCCTGTGCGCGGGCATTACGCTGAGCTCTAGGTGGGACCCACTTCGGCTATTGTTTTGAGAAATCCATGTCATCCACCGGATTCCTCTCGAAATTTCGGTCGGAGATGTATATCTTTGGCCGACCGTTCATGCGGTGGATGCAGAGATTCTCTGTTTTCTTTCTGCTGCACAGATGCTGTTTTCCCTCCACCCGTGTACGCACACGTGTATAAAAACGTGTGGAAGCTTCATGGTTCTAATCAGTCCATCGTTCCGAGCCGGTTGAACGGGTCAGATCATCACAGGGGTCCCTGATGATGGTCCACTGGGAAGAACCGCAAGGCTCTGCTCCGTTTTGCAGGCAGGATTCAAATCCAATCCGGATTTGGAAGGCGTGCGCTGACCCGACTTGGTGGACTTGGTGCACATCTGTTGCACGGATGGGTGTGGTGCACATGATGCATTGTAGGGTCCTCAATGGTGTGTATGAAAAATCTACGCCGTCCATTTGCTTGCTCATCCATTTTAAGGGGTTGAGACCAAATTTGAAGCATATCCAAATATCGGACGGGCCCTAAATCATGATCTTAGGGGTTGATCTGTCCATTGGGTCACTTCCACATGGATCCAAGAGATGAAATTCGACGTGTACGGTTAATTCACAGTCCTCGGGCCACTTATGGAGTCTCGAACCAGACAGATGGTAGGAACCCTGTGATCTTGCATTCTGGACGTCTTTCAGGCCATTTGAGCTTCAGTTTCTCGATTTTCTCGGATCTCTGGCATGTAAATTCTTCGATCTCGGTCCTCTGGGGTCCATCCCTCGCCTTTGGTGACTTCTGTACATTAAATCCATGCATTTAGCATTCTTTTCGGTTCACGCTCATAAATACACCTTGCATCATAAACATAGTTAAAACCGCGCATTAAACAGCATCATGCACGTAAATCCGGGCAATAATTGAGGTCTGATATGCAATATTTGACCCTCAACATCCGCACAAAATCCGGACTCAAATCTGTGTAACCTCGACTGGTCTAGCGGCCCACTCGACCGGTTAGGCACCTCCCTTGACTGGTTGAGCACCTTGGAGATCCGAAACCCATTGCTCGCTGTACTTTGAGTCAAGCACCACTCGACCGGTCAAGCAACTCTGCTCTCTCCTCTTTCCGAGGAGGAAAAACCCCATCAAATCTCCTCCTTTTTCGACTCAGGAGGAGTTTGCCTTCTTTAATCCAGCCAGGTTTCTACAAACCTCAAACTTGCCCTTGAGCAATGCCTTGGTCATCATGTCTGACCCATTATCGTCCGTGTGGACCTTCTCAAGCTGTAACATCTTATATTCCAAAGTATCCATGATCCAGTGATACCAAATCTCTATGTGCTTCGACTTGGAGTGCTGACTTGGATTCTTGCTCAAGTGTATAGCACTTTGACTATCACAAAAGACCACGTGTTGCTCCTGCTTCAGGCTAAGTTCCTATAGGAACCTCTTCATCCAAAGCATATCTTTAGATTCATCTGTGACCGCAATGTACTCGGACTCTGTCGTCGACAATGCTCTGCTAAGAGACTGCTCCCCCTGTAAAAGTGAACATGAACCCCGATGTAGACTTCCTGGAATCTATGTCACCTGCCATATCTACATCTGTGTAGCCTTCCAACATAGGTTTTCCGTCACCGTAGCATAGGCTCAACCTGGATGAACCTCTTAGATACCGCAGTATCCATTTCACCGCCGCCTAATGTTCTTTGCCAGGATTGATAAGATACCGGCTGACAACACCAACCGTATATGCTATGTCTGGGCGCGTACATACCATAACATATATCAAACTTTCTACTGCTGATGCGTATGATATCTTCTGCATCTCATCCACCTCTGCCTTCATCTTGGGACACTACCTGTCGTTCAATCTGAAGTGACCATCCAGTGGAGTACTGACCAGCTTCGCTGCATTCATATTGAACCGCTCTAGGACTTTCTCAATATACTGCTCTTGTGACAGCCAAAGCGTCCTGCTGCTTCTTTTACAGGTTATCTACATTCTTAGGATCTGCTTAGCTGGGCCAAAGTCTTTCATTGCGAACAACTTGCCCAACTCCTGTTTCAGCCTGTCAATCTTCTTGATGTCTTTTCTCATGATGAGCATGTCATCAACGTATAACAACAGAACTAAGAAATCACCATCTGAGAACTTGCGCGTGAACACACAGTGGTTCGACTCTGTTTTGTCATATCCATGCTTTAACATAAATGAGTTGAACTTCTTGTATCATTGCCGTGGAGCTTGTTTTAGCCCATACAAGCTCTTCCTCAGCCTACACACCATGTGCTCTTTGCCCTTGACTTCGAACCCCTCTGTTGATGCATGTAGATCTCTTCTTCCAGGTCACCATGGAGAAAGGCAGTTTTAACATCTAACTGCTCTATCTCCAGATCCATGCTAGCCGCCAATCCAGGCAACACCCGTATGGATGTCATCTTCACCACTGGTGAGAATATCTCCTCGAAGTCTATACCTTTCCTCTGATCGAGCCCTTTCACCACAAGTCTAGCCTTGAACCCCGTCTATAAATTCTTTTACTCAATCTTCTTTCTAAACACCCACTTGTTGCTCAGAGCTTTCTTGCCCTTAGGCAATTTCACCATGTCATAGGTGTGGTTCTTATACAAGGATTCCATCTCCTCTTGCATAGCTTTCAACCACTCTCCCTTATGCTCGTCGGCTAGGGCCTTAGAATAATCTTCTGGTTCTCCCCCATCAGTCAACATAATGTACTCATGCGATGAGTGCTTCTTGGACGACTGTCTGTCCCTAGATGACCTCCTCACCTGTGGCTCAAAGGTGAATCAGGTAGGGGCTGCTCCCCCAGTCCATCTTTGTAGGAACTCCCTAATCCTCTGCACCTTACTGTACTCCCACGTCATCAGGCACCACGAAAGGAGTAATCGGATCCATATTCTCTAGCTCACTTGAACTAGGTTGGTTCTTCTCTGACTTATAAATGTCTTCTATACATTGATCTTCAAAGAATACCACATCTTGGCTCCTAACGAGCTTGTTCTTGGTCATATCTCATAATCTGTAACTGAACTTTTCACCACCGTACCCCAAAAACACACGTTGCTTGATCTTCATATCGAGCTTGGACCTCTTATCCTTTGGTACGTGAACGGATGATCTGCATCCAAACACCTGAGATGACTGTACGATGGGTCCTGTCCAATCCACACCTTCTCAGGTACTTCTCCATTCAACGGGGCTGATGGAGACCTGTTTATCAAATACACTGCCATGTGCATTGCTTCTCCCAAGAACGTCTTGGGCAACTTCGTATGGAATAACATGCATCTGATACTCTCTACAATGGTGCGATTCATTAGCTCAGCCACACCATTATGCTGGGGGGTCTTGGGAACCGTCTGTTCATTCTGTATATTAAGGGACTTGTAATACTCATGAAAGTCACCGATGTATTCACCACCATTGTCAGTGCGGATGCACTTTAATGATCTACCTGTCTCTCTCTTGACCATAGTATGAAACAATTTAAATACACCAAATACCTCGTCCTTGGATTTCAAAGCATAAACCCAAACCCTCCTAGATGCATCATTTATAAAAGTGATAAAATACAATGCCCCACCCAAGGTTTTTGTTCTCATAGGACCACAAACATCAGAATAAACTAAATCTAATGCATGCACTTTATTAACATGAGAAACAGATTTAACAAATGAAACTCTATACTGTTTCCCTGATAAACAATCAATACAGGTTTTGAGAGGTATACCTGTCACGTATGGAAGGAGCCGCTTCCTTGTTAGTACCTGAAGCCCTTTTTCACTCATGTGGCCTAGACGCCTATGCCACATGTCAATAGCTGAATCTTTTGCTGCGTTCAACCCACCCTTTCACACACTGACACTTACCTTGTAAATGGTGCAACACTTTTTTCCTCAGACTGTGATCAATGAACCCTTGATGAGCTTCCAGCGCCCACCAGCAAAACGATTTTCATAGTCATCATCATCCATCCTCCCCGTCGACATCAAGTTGAGGCGAAGGTTTGGGATATGCCTCACATCCCTGAGAACCAATGTGCAGCCCATATCGGTCTTCACACAAATATCATCGACCCTTACGATTTTCGATATGTCAGAATTTTCCATCTTAACGGTCCCATAGTCACCTGACTTATAGCTTGTGAAGAAATCCCTGTGTGGAGTCACTGTGGAGTCGCATGAAACGAGGCTCCCGAGTCTATTACCCAGTCGGTGTCTTGTCTCGTAGCCGTGAGACAAACATCATGATCTGCTGAAAGAATAACTATAATATCGTTATCTGAAGCGACCACAGTGGAATTTAATTCATCTTCCTTCTCATTTCCTTTTCCTTTCTTGTCTTCTTATTCTTATGACATTCATGCTTATAGTGGCCCTTCTCGCCATAATTCCAACATTCAATATCCTTCCTGGTACTCAACTTACCTCTTGATTTATCTCGGGCCTTCCCGCCTTTTCTGTTCTTTCCTCTCCCTCGTTCTTGTGTCACAAGGGCCTCTTACCGAGTGGACCCCTGAGACTTCCTCCTTGTCTCCTCATTGAAGAGACAACTGATTACCTGTTTCATGGACACCTTTCCGTCTGGCGTTGAGTTACTTAGAGACACCACCAATGTCTCCCAACTATCAGGCAATGAGCTAAGTAATAGCAAAGCCTGTAATTCATCGTCCAAGACTATCTTCATAGCAGAGAGCTGGTTCAATGTTGGAACTCAAATATTGCATAATTTCTCCCATTTATATCTTGGTTTTATGAACATGAATCCGCTTAATATTCTATTTTACTCATGTATGTGTTGCAAGGTGAATTTAAGTGCTTGGATTGAAAAAGGTGTTAAAAACATGAATTTGATGCTAAAAAATACCAAGGCAAGGGATGGATCTTAAGAGACCAAGATTTAAGAATTCACATGCCAAAGATCCAAAAAAACAAGTGAAGAATGAAGAAAATCAAAGATTTGAAGCGAAGAATCCTGAAATCGTCCTGAAAAAGTGTATTCTGAAGCGCTGAGGTCTATTTTAGAAAACTGCGCAGCAGGAAATCTATTTTAAACAAATTGTGCAGCGAGAAGTCTATTTTGAAAAACTGCGTATATTTGAAGCGGTTTCTAAGGTTTTTCAACTTTGTACGAAAATTGGAGTTCCCTACTTATAAATAGGGCTTCGTAGGATATTTCTAAGCATCATTCAAGGCATCCTAAAGTAAGAATTAGGGTTTTTAAAGAGTTTTTAATTTTATTAAAGTTCTATTAGTTGTTATTTTTTTAAAGATATTTTCTATTTGTATTTATTTTTTTCTTCTTGTTTTTTCTTTCTTATGTTAATTATGTTTTTCTAAGTTCCTTCTAGCCCAAGGTAGAAGGGAAGCACATGGGTTTAATAATTCTATAAGTTATGATGATTAATTGTTTTAATGGATGAGAAGAATGGTATATGCATGTTACCTATTATTTAGGTTTTGTTTTTGATCATCTTGTGAGATCCATATGTTTCCATCATATGAGATCCACATTGATGGATAGGCTTACCCTGAATCAATCAGATTTCTTAGGTAGGAGAGGTTCTCAACATGTTATATTTCTTTGATTTTCATTATCTCATTGATATTGAATTCTTAAAATCACTGACCCTTGAGAATATATATCAATGGTGCAAATCCATTATTTTCTAATATTTTATATCATTTATTAAAATATTTAAACTGTTTTATTTTCCGACTAGGCTAACCATAGTGCTCAGATCCTAGTTGTGTTATCCAAGTCATCATGATTTTGGAACATTAACCTATGTGTGGAACTTTGAAGCTTGGGTGTTAATTTAATTCAGTTGAATTACATCCATTCAAAAATCCCAAAATCAAATCATCAGTTTAGTTTTTATTACTTAGTTGGTTTTGCATTTGATTTTCTCCTTCTCGCAACTCATCTCCCTGTGGGATCGACCCTGTATTCATAGGATATTACTTACGGACCTCTGCACTTGGATGCAAACAATCATTCAATATATTGCTTACTTCATTCATGTGCTCAGCCACAGAACCACCATCTTTGAACTTGAGATTCACAAGTCGTCTTATCAGAAAAATCTTATTGTCAACTGTCTTCCTCTCATACAGCCCTTGCAATTTCAGCCATAGGTTAGCGGCTGAGGTTTCCGTAGACATATGGTGGAATACAGAATCGTCCAACCATTGTCTAATAAACCCCACTGCCTTTTGGTCCAACTTCTTCCAATCATCATCTGACATATCCTTTGACTTTGCTAATATGCCTTGAATTGGAGAATACAAGTCCTTGCAATAAAGCGAGTCTTCCATCTTAGCCTTCCATATATATGGTCCAGTTAGAACCATTAAGACTGATCATCCGTGATGAGCCACCTTCCATAATTCGGAACCGATCCCACCTCGTTCAACCAACCTGAACGCTCTGATACCACTTTGTTGGGGCCCATTGCACAAAACCTTAGGATTTAGCCTCCCAAAAACACCAGAATTATGGGATAATAAAGCAATGAAATAAATCAAAGCATAAACAACACTACGCAAGATATTTTTACGTGAAAAACCCTCAAAGAGGTAAACACCACGGGACCTAGTCCAGATCAACAATCCACTATAAAGTAGAACGTTACAACCGATCACAAGCACACACCGCTTGGATCAAACCTTCTTCACTCACGCAAGAGTGGATGAACAATAAGAGAATAAAGAATAATGGAGAGATCTCACCGATTATGAGGACGTAGAAGCGCTGAGATATCGAGTGCACAGTAGATCACCTCTACGAGCAGAACCTCCCTTCCACAAGCTTCCTCTCTCTCTTTCTCTCTTTCTCACACACCTTTGATAACCCTTTAGAAAACCCCTGTAAAGCTTTAAGAAGCTCCCTTGCATTCCCTAGAAAAGCCCTAGGAACCCCTATTTATAGTTTAGGCAACTCCCATTCGTACCTCTTACGAAACCGCTTCAAATTTCCGCAATCCGCACAAAATCCGGACTCAAATCTGCGAAACCTCGACTGGTCAAGCAGGATCCTCGACCATTCGAGCGGCCCACTCGACCGGTCGAGCACCTTCCTCGATTGGTCGAGCACCTCAAAGATCCGAAACCCATTGCTCGCTGTACTTTGAGTCGAGCATCACTTGACCGGTCAAGTGGCCCACTCGACCAGTCAAACAGCTCAACCAGTCGAGCAACTCTGCTCTCTCCTCTTTCTGAGGAGGAAAAACCCCCATCAGATCCACCATACAACATTCATACATTATAATATACTTCGATTTCAACATTCATCCATTATAAAAATTCATCGATTACAACAGTCATCACATTAATCATTTACAAAATTATTCAATTACGAAATTCATTTATTATAACATCATTCCATTATAAAAATTCATCAATTACAATATTCTTTCACACCCTCTCTCTTTCACAAACTCCTAGCATTTATACCCAATAAAAAAACTTTAAAAACAACTATAAAAGAAACTAATGAAGGAAAAATGAATGAAGAAGGAAAAATGAAGAAGTAAGAAGGAAGGGAACCAAAAACACCATCCCCCTTTTATGCCCTCCTCCCCTCCCGTGAAAAAAATCAAGGAAGGAAGAAGGAAATGGCCAAATGGCTTCGTGCTGCAAGGGTCCCACACTTTAAACCTATTCACATCTTATATAGGGCCCGCTGGCTTATCGTGAAACAAATCTAACCCGTCTACATGTAAGAGGTTTTAATTTCATGTTATCGATTCAAATTTGAGGGAAAAAATCATCATAGATGTATCACATCGAAGAAAATAGTTCAAAATTAATGCACAACTTTAATGTAATCGTGGCATACAGAAAGCTTTAAACAGAAAATTGAAATTTTTTGTTTTTTATGGGTTCACGACTATCCAATTAAAATGAACAAATTAGATTGGACAATAGGTGAGCTAAATTTTAATTTTTGGTGGAGCATATGTTCCCTTCTAAAGGACCTTTCATTTTTTCGAGACGAAAGTCGCCGTGATAATTGTTGCATGTGGGCATTTTAGTCCTCCAAACAATGAAAAAATAGTTTAAAGACTGCGAACTCTTGCCACAACCATGTCATAATACAGGGCCATCTAGACCAATAGCCTGCACTTTAATTATGATAGAAACTTTGATAATATAGCATAATGTGATGCTTGACATGCGGATACCAAAAAATCATAGGCACTAAATATAAATAACTCAATCTGAACCGTCCAAATGGTGAGTTAAAATTCTGATATCTCTTAAATGATAAATCACACTGGTCTGGCTATTTTTATTTACCGTTGGAAGGCATTTAACGGACTGATGAAACAAGAAGTAATGAAAGACCTGAATTGAGAAAACAAGCGTCATGAATCAGAGGTTAGAATTATTCACCGATCCAATTTTTGACATAAAATATATCTACAGTGGGTCCCACAAATTAGAAATTTTATTTTCAGCTAACTATCCCAAATATGCAATTTCTGAGTGCCCGCGTATCAATCATCTCACTGTACAGAGTATCAAATATCTCCACTTTAAAATACTCTCCCCGCGCGAATCGCCACAACATTTCTATTTAGAAAAAGCAAAAAGCACTAAAAGCAGACATGTGATATTCTTTAATTTTTTTTTCCCGAAAAGCCCTCCTTTTCTTCTTCCGAGAAAGCCCTTTCCAATCTCTCTCTATCGCTCGCTCATTTCCAGACAATACTCTTCGAATTCTCTCTCCTTCTCGAGAAAATACATTCCCCTCCGAGGAAATGTTCGTTAGAGGAATTTCTTCGAGCAAGCAGAAGGCAGGATCTGTCCCAGTCTATCTCAACGTCTACGATCTCACGCCGATCAACGGCTACGCTTACTGGATCGGCCTCGGCATCTATCATTCTGGCGTCCAAGGTCAGATCTCTCTCCAATCCCTTTCCTTCTTTCTTCCTTTTGCATACAGACAGATCCCAGAAACTCCACCAAGGGCAATTTGGTCATTTATATATTCCATTTTTCTTTTTCTATCAGCGCCTTGAACTACTGTTACCAAACTATCCCCGCAAATGAATAGAATTACTAGATTACTTCCTTCATTTTAGCGTTAAATCTTTTAATTTAGAGCCTTTTTTGGAAAATAAAAGATTTTCATTTAAGAGTATAAACCATAAACCCCAGCTTTTGGAGGTTTGCTAATTCACATACGTGTAGATCCGCACACATCCACACGCGGGCACTCGTGCGAAGAAGTAACACGTGTGTGACATCTGAACTTTCCATAAGGTTTGAAATAATGCTTAGATTTCTTCCTTAAATATCAGGTAATTTGACTCATCAGATGGGCCACAACTTACAATGTAAATTGACGGTTATTTTTTTCTAGCCGTTCGTTTGTTTGATATGTTGTGGCCCACCTGAGGTTTAAAATGGATTTGTTTGAGATAGAAAATCTCGACAGCGTACCTTATCTGATGAAAAGCTCAGATCTTACACACGTGTCACGTTGTGACAGACACATTGTCCGCGTGTGGTGTGTACGGCTCCTACGCGATTCTGTAATTATTAACAAACCTCAGGCATGGTAGAGTAACGTTAGCTTTATGGCATTTGCGATTTCCCTGTGAGTTTTTAGGAAGAGAAAGGATAGACTTCTCCACTGTGGTGAATTAATCCACCGTACACGTGGCATGCATTTCCCAATCGTGACGGTTCAAATGGTGGTTTTTCAGATCCTGACAAACATACTGATCGGAGCATTCTATTCCTAATTGTTCAGTTGGTGGCCATCAAATAGCCCAAAATTTAATGGGTGAAATCGGATGGTAGTGGACCAACTGATCCAAGTGATTTATGGGCTGGCCACTATACGCAATAGGATTAATGATTTGGACGGTCTGGATTGATGCATACCTATGCTATGTGGTGAGGGGATAGTGGGCTGCCATTTACAAAATTGTGATAAACGCACATCTTAGCTCCTAGACCGAAAGGTAATAAAGACAATAAACTCTACTCTCTGCTTAGTGGAATATTGTTATAATTAACCCCCAGGTTAAGCACTGTATACTCTCGTGTATATATGTGGCAAGTGGGGCATATGATTCGGTAATCCAGACCGTTGATCTGTTGAATCTCATTTTCAGTGGACCATGAGCGAAAAATCACACCAATAGGACAATGTAGCCTTTAGATTTGTGGCCTACAAATCGATGGTTGTAGTATGGTTCAGTGATCTAAATT
Organism: Magnolia officinalis; assembly: GCA_021015155.1. Lineage (NCBI taxonomy): Eukaryota > Viridiplantae > Streptophyta > Magnoliopsida > Magnoliales > Magnoliaceae > Magnolia > Magnolia officinalis. Next base: position 55,254,106 of record JAJHSJ010000011.1, read on the forward strand.
GTTCATGGTATGGCCCCAATGTAGATGGGCCATGCACCAAAAATACCCATTTGGAAATTTCGTAACCCTTCAGTTTGTGGCCAGCAAATAGGCGATCGAGAAATAAAATACATCTGATGGTTTACCCACATTCAACCCAAAAAAAATATTTGATGGCTAGGATCTTCCATTGTGAGAGATTTTTGTCATATGCGCTGTCACGTTGAGGCCCATTAAAATAAACGGCTTGGATAACTGTAGTACTGGACAAACTCTCAGCCCAAGCTTAGGTCATCTGGTGATGACCCAGTTGATTTTTGAGCTATCTTCCATCCACAATAGGAATGTTGTAAGGTTTAGATTGATCATATGCTTATCTTATGGGCATTGGATGTTTGCCACACTAAAGTAAATTGTAGCTAGCTCAAACAGCATACTTGTTTCTCTGTTTATATAAGTGGGCCTTTGGTTCAGTGATCCTAACTGTCAATCTGATGCATTCTTCTGTGGATGGTGTTGATTTGTTGCATCCTGCTGTGGTCCCTGTGGATCGACCATGCCCCCGAAATCTTCTCTTCTTGGCCGTCTATTTGCAGCAGCATTTACTGGATAAGATTGTGCTATTGAGGAGATTCTTGAACACCCACGAAGGTGCTCAACTCACCAATGGTCTGGATCGCTAAACAATGGGCTACACTTGTAAGCTGAAAATTCTATGCTTTGCATATCACGAGATCGAGGGTTGACAATTATGCGGTCCCTTTTACTAAAGATCTTAGTAATGAGATGAACCTATCCATTCGATCCATGGCCTTTGAATGTTCAATGAAATGATAATGAATGAGAACTGTTCCACACCCATCAGCTAAAAGTTGCACCAGTTGTATGATTAGCTCATCGATTTTTTATTTATTATTATTATTATTATTTTTAAATTTCAAGAACTACTAGCAAATTCAAATTAGATGAAAAGAAATGCAATATTAACCTTGCCATGTGGGCGTATCCCTTTTCATCATCATTATCCAAGCCTCATCCTATCCCAACTAATTTGGATCAGCTATGTGAATCTTGTTTTTTTCCATTCTACTCTATCACGGATCATGTCAGCTAAAATAGAAGGCTAGGACTTTTCTTGCTACCTCATCCACATCCTTTCGGGCCTTCTCCTTTCTCTTAAGTTCCCCCAACACATTCATTTCTAATTCTTTCCTTGTTTTGCTATTCATCCATCTCAACATCCTTATTTCAGCTACACTCATCCTATGAGCATGTTTTTCCTTCATTTCCAACATTATGTCCCATAGAAGCATGGCTGGCATTGTAGCTGTCCTATAAAATTTTCCCTTTAGTTTGATTGGTATTTGACAATCAAATAAAAACTCAAGAGGCAAATCACTACTTCAACATCCTTCTCAGTCCCTCCACTTGCATGAATTATCCGCCCGAGATATTGAAAATGTTTATCAATAATCTTAAATTATTCCTCATTTTCGATCGCATTGTTGCTAAATTTTATTCATTATATTTTACTCTGACTATTTTTTTAATAGATTTTTAGACCAATGTTTAAAAATTCTTAATCCGACTAATTTTAAAACATTTAGATATTTGACATCCCTCCGTAGTAATAGCATTGTGTTTATGCCCTCCCCCGTCTCGTCAAAGCTACATCATCTGCAAACAACATACACCAACCTTTGCTTGTAAATGACTCGTTAGCTTGTCTACAACTAATTTAAAAAGATACAAGCTCAATAGCAACCCCTATTGTAAGCCTACAATAATTGGAAACTTGCGTCCTCACATTTACTACTGCTTCCTCGTACATATCTTTAATCATGTCAGTATATCCTCTTGGGAGTCTTTTTTGTCCCAAGTCCCACCTTATTAACTCTCTAGGGACTTTATTGTATGCTCTCTAAAATCAATAAAGACCATGTGGAGATCCTTCCTCCTCTCCTTACATTTTTCCATCAGTTGTCTAAGTAGGAAAATAGTCTTAATTGTTGACCTTCTTGGCATAAATTAAAACTGATTTTTGATACATTCGTCTCACACTTTTAACTTTCGTTCAATCACTCTCCCGGAATTTCTTAGTATGACTATTAAGTTAATCCCAAGACCATTAGTGCAGCTGCGTATGTCTCCTTTATTCTTTTAAATAGGTATCACTGTACTTTTCCCCCATTCATCTAGCATTTTTTCTTTCAATCTTGTCGAACAACTTTGTCAACCAAAATAAATCAGCATCTCCTATGCACTTCTAAACCTCCCTTTCTTGTCATTTATCTTTCTCAAAGCTTCTTTTACTTCAAAGATCCTAAACTTACGAAAGTATTTATGGTCTCCGGCGTTGTTTGAATTTATGATTCCTCCTATCCTTATGCTCTCAGAGTAGTTGTCATTTAATAGGTTTTAGAAATAGCTTCTCCATCTCTCATTTATCTCATTGTCAGCAACCAATATTTAATGGCTGTCTCTCTGATCTAATATGATCCAAGTTCACCTTCCACTCTCTCAGTTTTGCAAGTCTGAAGTCATTCTTTTTCACCTTCTTTTGCCCCCAATCTATTGTAGAGATCGTCATATGCCTTAAGTTTAGCTTGCTACCTTCTTATCATGCACTTTTCCCCCAATTTGTTCTAAAATTTTCTCATTTCTAGTCCTTTGTCAGGTTTTGAAATATGATCTTCCCTTGCTAATAATACCTTTTGTACATTGTAGCTTTTCCTCCATCCTTGGGAAATCTTAATTATAAAGAAACTCCAATATCTCTTATGTTATGGTGGTAATGAAGTCTATTGAATTACCATGCTTCCTCCTAATGAGGAAATCCAATCTACATCTTCCAATCAGGTAGATTCAGTTGGAGAACTCTAAGACTAATCCCCCTAGGAGACGTCATAACATCAAATCCACAAGTGAACTAGAAACGACTCATCCCAATTAGTGTTTTAATATTGGTATTAACGTATGTATTGCAACCTTAGGATACGGAAACATATCATATATTGCATGGGAAATATCACATGTATCGCATAATGTATCGTTGTTTTTGGGAAACATGGGAATTAGTTGAATTTTTCCATGAAATGTAGGGGATGTTAAGAAAGACAATACACATTTGGAACTCAAAGGATCACAGAAAACAAGTACCATAATAAGTTTGCTTTGTATAGGGTTCTAAACTATATGCTGTCTGAGAAAAGTGATGTAACTATATTTAAAATCAGTTCATATAATTTATAAATCATATATGATATATACAAAAAACACAACCAATACATTCAAAAGGCAAGTATATTTTACAATGCATAGTGCATTTTATATATATATGTTAATTATTTTAAAAAATAAATAAATGAGTGCGGCTGATGTTAAGATCAGCATACACTCATTAATACATAAACATAAGGCATAAATAACATATGATCAACGTAATTTTTTTTTCTTTCAAAAATTTACTTTTTATTATTTTATAATATTTTAATTAGTTTTTACAAAAAGTTTTGTTAATCTATAGCTTTGCCTCCAAGCATTCTCATTCCGTACTCTAATTGCAAGTTAAATGAGTGAAATCAGAAACAAAAAAAGGATTTTCTCCAAATTCTTCCATTTTCCCCAAATTCGAAATTGGAGGTCAGAATCCATGATTGAGCATGCAAAATATGTAAAATCATAGAGTACTAAACTACATCTCATATTTCATGCAATTTAACAAAAGAAAACAGTTTTAAAATAGCAAAAACTTAACGATTGGGTTTTAGTACCACACACTCTTCTATCTCGATTTTCGTACCCAAATGTGCTTTTATCACCAAACAAATGAAAAGGATTAGTCAAAATTCTCTTAGCAACAAAATTCAAAGAAATTTGTTTTTTTTTTTTTTTTTTTTTTTTTTGTTATTTTTTGTTATTTGTTAGTTTTTTTTTTTCTTTGGATTTTTGGTGAATTTCTGATATTTTTAGAAGGGGACTGGCGTGAGTGTGATATCGTTGATACATGCGATATTTATCGATGATTCAGGGAACTTATAGCAACGATATTTTCCACAATATCGCAATGTATCGATATATTGTCAATACATTGCGATATATTGTGATATATCTACCGATACTGGAAGTTTCCAAACTACAAAACTTGGTTCGTATCGATACTCTATGATATCAGTAAGTATCAACCGATACTATCGATACCGAAATCACTGATACCAATCTCCAACCGCTTATGCTAGAATGTTTATCTAATCAGGCTCAATGGGCATGTATCATTCCTCATGTACATGCGCACAATTCCAATCATGGTATTCAAAACGATGACAGTGCCATGACAGCTAGCCTTGTGGTGTTATGGCCTTGTAACAATCAAAGTTTTTTAGAAGGAAGAAAATGTATCAACCTCATATCGACCCCTTGTGATCCTTTTTTTTTTTTTTTTTTTTTTCCGAAATAGTATTGGCCCACCATATTTTTTAAAATGATGGTTATAGCCCCGTATTGCGTACTGGCTTCCACCGTTACTGTTATGTAATGGTTACAACCATTATGTAACCGTTTTTTAATACCATGTTCCAAATGCTTTGACTCTGATGGACACTATCTACTTTTGAGATCAAATGGATTTATTTTTGCAATCTTGATTAATCAAAACCTGTTTAAAAAATATTAATATAATAACGTACAAATATTTTTTCCAAAACCGTTCACAATAAAATTCGACCATTATTCGATCTGATGTCTTAGATAAGCTCTTGCACATCAAAACCAACATGTGGGTATCTACAGTCTTCTTCTAAACCATCTACATGACTTGATCTTAATTCGGCCACTTTTGTGCTCCCTATCAAGCTGGTCTATGCTCATGGCTTTGAGAATGCATGCTAAAGTGGCATCAACTTGTTGTGACCTTACGACGTAGCATAGAGTAATAAGGACACAAGACTCACCTATGGACTACTACGCATAATAATTAGTTTTAGAATCGACCCATTGCTTGTAGGTAATTGATCTCGCAACATGTATGTATTAATTCACACATTATGAATGATCAAGTGTTCATCGTCTACGCGATCATCACACAGATCCATTCGATCAACAAATGATATATCCCTTCCGCAATACATAGCTTGCACAATTGGGACCGAGCACGAAGCTGATTGTATTGATCCTTTTGAGATCTCATCTTGATCATCTCATAAATTAGGGTGGAGGTATATCTCATTTGTACATGCATCTCAATGTGCATTACTCTTGTTGTGCATAACAGGAAAATGGCCACACCATGTGAGAAGCCGGCCAAGCCTTTAATTGATGAATAATGGCCACATCTCATCATGGTGGCCAATCTCAATGTCTATATGTATACATTATCAAGAGAAACAATCACATACATTCATAAACACAAACATTAGAAAATCTCAATATAATCCAGTGATGAATATGCGCATGTGTCAATACTGCCCTAATGGGCCACACAAATTTAATCAGTGTTTTAAATAGCTACGCTATGTAGTGTGTAGCTTACGGACGTAGCGTAGCATGGCCTTTAATTATGTAGCTCATGAAAATAGCTTAAATCGCATGTAGCCTACAGTACATGATAATTTGCCTACGCTACGCACTATGTAGCTCACATGATGTTTTTCAATGATTTATTACATTTTTACATTTCCAATAAAATTAGTTAACCTTTTTAATGCTTTTTAGTGAAATAATATTAAATCAGTTTCATTGTTCTTTTTTTACCTTTATACTTGATCATTGCCCTTTCCTATACTTTGGGTTCCATTTGTTGCACCAAAAATCGTGAATTTTGTTAAGTTTCATTTCATTATTAATCAGTCTAATTTGGTACAGAATATCATGACATTTGTGCAACCAAGCACCTTGATTAAAAATCTAGTAGTTGCATGTAGCTTACGCTACAAACTATGTAGCTTACGCAACATGCTATATAGCTTACGCCTCACTCTTCAAAGGGGTGAATGCTATGCACACACTATTTGCTATTTAAAACACTGATTGTAATAGTTGTGGCTTACATGGATTGCTATGAAAGAATCACTATTATGTGGAAATTGTAATCATTCCATCCATGGCTCAGAAAGTGGAGGTTATGGATGGATTGGATCATCTTAGCATTGTAGGTTTAATGGGTATTCCATGGAAATGTGTGCCCAGACCTAATGGACAGTCCCTATCGACCGACTGGACTATCCAGGAGTCCTGATGCAGCTAGATGTAACTTAAGCACTGGATCATCTCTCAAATAATAGAGTTTTTTTTTTTTTTCTGGGGTTTAATATTCATATGCAATGGGCTGATGGTTATTTTCTACCACTATCAGTCATGGTTGTGGAATATGCATTCGGTGCACATGAGTTTCCGACGACGGGGATCGTTGAAGGTGAGCCACAACATGCTCTGGATTCACATTCCGGAAATCCATCTTGATTGGTCGGACGGATCTTGGCCCAAGAGATGAGGTCTTTGATGGAGAAGCTGGCGAAGTGTACACTGGCAACACATACCATCTCATCACAAGAATGCAACCATTTCTGCAATGATGCTTGCATGCGTCTGACTGGAAAGCGGATCCCGAATTGGGTGAATCGCCTTGCGAAACTTGGTAAGAGATTGATTCTTTGTATTGCATTTCCTTTCTTCCTTGGGAGTGATAAATAGTCAGATGTCCTAAAAAATAAAAATAAAAAGAAGAATGTAGTAAAAAATTTAAAAAAATTAAAAGAAAGTTGATGCATGATAGACTCAGTTCTCATTGTGGAGATCTCTACATGGGACCGAGTTGATGGTAGGTGTTTTCTTTTCTCGATTAGACTGATTATGGTAACTTGTACACTGCCAATTGGAGCACTCAATTCTGGGCCCATTGTGCATGTAGGCATGGCTTATAATCAGATGGGGTAATTCTATTGTCAATCATCATATGGGATGGACCAATGTCATCGACAACACCCATTTTACCACTCTACATAAAAACAACTAAGCTCTTTTGGGCCACCATGTTATATATGTGAAATTCACTCCGTCCATAAGGCAATCACCCTTATATTAACCAATATCGACCATACACATAAGATTAGCTCAATACAAAATCAGATTGGCTACACCAATGGCAACAATGTAAATTGCACCTAAAACCTCTAAAAGTTCATGCGTTGTGCCCTGCCTCAGTTTTGGATGAGGCTGATTTTCATACCATCTCTTCATCCATGTGAGTCACACCAGATGAATGACTTTAATGAAAGGTACACACCACACACCACTGTGGCGCCACACACAAACCTGTCGATGTTGTCCCATCTCCTATGTTCCTATGGCATGGCCCAGTAAGTTGTGGATCTGGATGGCCCTCAATGAACTGGGGTGTTTTATGTGTTGTTGTAGAGGATTCTGATCTGAATGGGATGGTTAAGAACAAATGGTCAGTGG